>JARHVA010001476.1:3105000-3372500 GCA_037957365.1 Torreya grandis | reverse complement strand
TAATTATGGTGAAATGGGATCAAAGGCAATGAAATACTAATGAATTACATAATACTATGGTATAGACTACCTTATGTTTGATGTGTCCTGGATTAGTATATCTATTCCCTATAACGTTTAAAGTGGACTATGGGTGGGTTTATTAAGGAATATCCCCTTAATATTTGTAAGGTGACAAGGATATTAAAGAGGTATATCTCCATAATCTATGTATTACTCTATATTAGAATAATAGTTATCAATATCAAAAGATGGCTTAGGCTTATAAATGTGATCAAGTTCAAGTGAGTTTGAAGAGGAATAATTTGAAGGAGAGTGAAGAGAAAAGTTTGAGAAATTATATATTTGAGTTTGATGATAGACCATTCTCACTACCAATATAGTTTCATTGTGTATATTTGTAACATACACTAAATTTGGAATGAATTCAACTTGCATGCTTGGACCAAGGTGATTGATTTGGTAAACTGATAGGAGATTAGTTGAAAATGAGGGAACAATTATAACTTTATTGAATGGTTCACCACTCACTTCAATATAACCTCTCCAAATAACCTTTTTAGGAGTGTCATCACCTATATATATATATATATATATATATATATATATATATATATATATATATAGTACATATTACATGGTTCCAAGGAATTGAACTTTATATATGAAGAGGCCATGTGATGTGAAGCACCAGTGTCAATGACCCATGTAGGATTATAAGATATAACAATAATTAGGGTCGTACCATTTGATTTCTCCTTACTATTATATTTTACCTTCTATTTACCATGGTAATTTGATTTATAGTATTCATGGGTTTATGAATTCTTTATGGTATAACCAAGAACACTAACATTGTGTTTTTTGAGTAGCTTAGTCAGTTAGTCAAACTACTACTTCAAACATTTACTTTTATCTTGATTTATTGAGAAAAACCCACATTTGATCCAATATTTATTAGGCTTAAAACTAGAAAAATATTTATCATGGTTGGATTTGGAGGTATGAGGCTTGGTAGAATTCCATTGATCCTTTTTGTTTTTTTCTTCTCTCTATGGTTTGAAGCCTTCTCTTTCTTATCAACTAGTGAATGAGATTTTGAGGACTTCATTGTGCCAATATGAATCAACTTATCTTTATCCCAAATCAAGATACAAATAATGGTATATAAATAAATAATATTACATGTGGATCCAAGATCACTTTTTGTGGAATCAAAAATGGACACAAACATTTAATACTTTGGACCCAATTTGGAGAGTATCAATAGAATAAGTAGTTCATCTTTCGTATCAATTCCACATTATTTCAACTGAAACGTCAAAAGTATAAACTTAGTGAAGAAGTCATAGAGTGTTTTTAAGTTATTTGGGATCATAATTATGAGCTTTCTCTTAATCATAGCCTCTCATCACATCTTTTTTCCAAAGATTGTGCCTAGAGTAGACCACACTTGAGTAGGAGTTTTGGGAGATTATATGTGAAAGAGTAGATCAAGAGAGATGGAAAGACATAATAGTCCACAAAATTTATAACAATGATTGAAATTTTTTATTTTATCTTATTATACTATAGGTTCAATCTCAATGCCGATTATAATTTTATGGTAACCCTTGGATTGTAAAATGATTTCCATTCTAGATTGTATTCATGATAATTAAATGGTGTGAGTGGACTTATAGGACTTGAATCCATAATGTAGAAAATTGGCTATTGTAAAAAGGAAAGAAAAAATGTAGAAAAAAAATACAAAACACCACATAGTATCCCCTTATAAATATCATAGTGACCCCCTTAAGTTACAAATACAAGCATGCACATATAGATGTTAGGCACAACCTAAAATGCATCTTGAGTAATTATGCATAACTATGAAAGAACTAGAGGTACATCATGATCAATTGATAATGCATCCAAAAGTGTAAAATAGTTGGTTTTAAAGGAGATATAGTGAGATAAATATTACTCATAATATGTATAGTAAAAAAAATAGTCACTTTTGAAGTAGTCGGTACTCAAATTTGAGCTACTAATAAAAAGTTGTGTGCTTGAAAATTTGCTCCCATTAAAAAAATTGGTGCCAAATAAGGGTGGAAATTTTTGATCAATGTCCCCAAAAAAAATTTTTATGTATAGAATTTCAAAATAAAAACTTAAGCCTCTCTTGAACAAAATTTAAGCACTTTTGGGTTGGAAGTGACCATGGGCTTAATTTCCATATGACCAAGGACTAAGGGCTAAGCTAGGTGCCTACCTCATATTACCACACCATATGACCAAGTGGAAAAGGCTTATTTTGAGTGATCCACCCCTAAAATTTCTAATTTATTTAATTGATTTGGGAGTGACATCATCTAAAATATTTACCTTTTTAAAAATGAATAGTGTCACAAAACAAATTTAAATTTGGTAGTTGTACACATGTTATAAGGTGTAGAGGAAGGCTGAAGGACTTATAGGTGCACTTATATAGGAACTAGATCTTGATAGGCCTATTAGTAAGGTTAGTGGAACCCAATAGGAGTGATATAAATGTTGAAAAATCCTAATAAGAGTGCATGTAAGAGGGTTAAAATCTGACAACAATGTTGGTAGGGTCGTTAAATCCTGAAGGTTGTTTTTGAAAGAGGGTTATAACCCAAAGAAGGTGAGATAGAGGGTGTTAAAAATTAATGGTAGTGAATTTATGATTCATAAGACTCATAAATTATATAATTAGGGTTTATGGGACCTGATAGTCATTCATGTAGGGGTCACATGACTTGATAGAGGTGTTAATAGGGGTGACAGGACTCAATGAAGGTGATGACAAGGGTTCAAACCCTAGTGGTAGTGTAAGAAAGGTTGAAAGAACCTAAAGGATATTCAAGTATGGGTCATGAGATACAATGGTTCTATTATTAGAGACCATGAAATCTACATTGTGTTTGAGTAAGGCTAAAAAAATTCTAACTACCAAATTTATCTTTTAGGTTTAGAAAACCTGCTAAAGTTAGAAAATGCATATATTTAAAAGTTTGGTGTAGCCTCCAAAAAATATATAGATAACACATTTGAGAATCGAGAAAATATATAAAAAAACCATAAATATTGGCAACTATGAGATTACAATAAATAAACTAGTGGATGCCAATGTAATAATTGTAAACCATAATAGACATGATGTAATAAATAAAACATGAAAAAATGCATGAATAATCAAATTTGATCAATATTAACAACTTGTAACATTAGTATATCTATTAACTTAGGTATCAAATGTTGATAAATTTTTTACACATACAACAGTCAATGATATAGCCTCTAACATTTTAGGATCTCAATGGAGGTAAAATCCACTCCAAGGCACGAGTTACAAGTATGCAATTTGAACAACCTATTGATACAATAGCTATTAGGGAATGCAAGTTATTAACAAGGTTTTTTTGATTGAGGTATGGTCTCTTAAAAAGTGGTTAATTCTTATGTGAGTTAGATGGATGGCTGGATCTAATATAAAATGGATAGATCTTTAGAAAAACTCAAAAAAAGAGGGGAGGGTAGGGAATAAAATAAGATTATGTGTTTTAAGGAACCACCTCTCTAGCTAGTTTCTAAATGGACAAGTGCTTTCAAAACATATGCCTATTACAAGCAACTATTACATACTAATAGTTAGACATAGTTTAAAATTCTAAGGGGATACTGATATAGAAAACTCATAAGCCTTAGTCCATGGTTTCCCCTTTTAGATCAGTTATTTCACACCCTTAATCAGGAGATTATGTCTCAAGTTAATGATGTATTTGAGGTAGCTTTTACACACACATAAAAAACTATATCAAAATAGGGAACTTATACATACTTAGGAACATGAATCAATCAATTTAATTACCAATAATCAATGCAATTTACTAATTCTTCAATATCTATTGTATATCTAAGCCTATCATATCAATCAAGGAAAGAAAGAATTCAATTCAGCTTTTGCACACTATGAATTATTGAATCATAAAACCAAAAGAAGATAAGCCTAATTACATATAAATTAGAGAGAGAATACATAAACACATTCACTGACAATCAAAATTAATGTTTCTCATATGTATTAAATTTGTTTGAACCCTCTAACTAGTGGATTATAATTATTTAAATAGGTTTGTGAGAGGGGTTACCTCATCCTCCAAGTTCATGCAAATTCATTACATGTAATAGTTATAACTTGAGTTTTAACTATGGACAAAATCATATAAGAGTCTACTTACAGTTATCATTTTAAGTTAGCCTTTGTAAAATATGTGCATGCAACATGTGCATGTGTATAAAGAAAGGTAAACTTTACAATTATAGGTTTAACTACATGAAAAATAAATATATGAAATACCTTATTTTTTAGATTATCCACCATCAAATGGAATTCAAACATACATGAAGGACAAGTATCCCTTTACCAATGCCTTAGAGCCAATGAAATTATTTAACTATGACTAATCTAACACAACTCTAAGTTATATGTTCCCCTTACATTTATAGAACAAAATATTCTTTCTCAAAATGTTATAAAAACTTAGTTACCAAAGGAATATTCCTTATCTAATTTAACTATGAAACCCAAAGGCTGATGATAAGTATAACTTAAGTGTGAAAAAATCTACATGTTTTATCTATGTGGTAATGTCTATACAATTTTGTCCATTTGATTTTAAAAAGTTACTGTTGTTGCCTTTGGACATGTGTCCTTACTTTGTACTTTTTTAGGCTAGATCAATTTTTCACTATTGATCTTCATCTCTGAGATCATGAAAACATGCCATGTGGTAGCTTGCTATTAGTTCCAGGACCTTTGAAAAGTCCCCATCAATATCACATCATTGATCTCATTTGTATGGATCAACATGGTCTATTGATCTTATGAATTTAGGATCAATCATGAACCATAGATTTACTATTGATTACCAAGATCTTTCCATCTATCAATCCCATATTCATTCTTGACATGATTGACTTTTTTGACCCTACATCTACATATGGTTCATTGGATCTCTATCAAGTGTTCATATAATGGTGACACTTGTCACCATCACATTCACTTTTGAAAAGACTTTGTTTCTTTGATCTTGGTTATACACTTTTATATCTTCAATTTATGAGTTAATGCACATTATATATATTAGTTATTGATTTTATTAACTTCCATAAGCTTTGACACTTGTAAATTATTTAAGACTCTTAACTCTATGCATGTGCCACTTGGTAGCTCTATGAGGGATTTAGACTATTTACTTGTTGACTCTAGAGAAGGGCCCACAAACTATTGGATTTGCTATTCAAGCTCCCCTAGGTATTTCCACTTGACACTCTTAGGTTGTTTCATATATCTATTAGTTTATGAATTACACCCCATTTCATTAGATCTTTGGTGCATGAATAAACATGTAAAATTGATCTTCATTTGGACCTTTTGACTTTAGACCTTTTCCATGGGTTGTTGATCTCCTTTTGAGGGATTGAGATCTCACCACCTGTTGCCTTCAGGTTTTTTAATTTATGTGGGAATAAAATTTAAAGTTAATACTTGGGAAATATATAAATCCTTAACCTAAAGTTTTATTACATTAACAAATATAATTTGAAACTTAGCATAAATTTTAAGCTCAACTTAGAATATAACAAAAAATCCCTAATGTTAATTTATACCTCATGAACCATAAGACATAAAGGACCTAGCATAAGGATTTTAGACTAAATTTTGAGTTGTATTAATAAATACGATTAGGACCTAGGCTAAAATATTAAACTAAGTATATAATATAATAAAGTGATCCATAATAATTTTGACCTTGCATAAATTTTGAATCTATTTTAGGACTTTAGGATAGACAAATTAGAATAAGGTTTTAATAATGATTTTAAACATATATTAAATTTAATCAATAAGAGACCAAGGGTTAATCAAAACAAAGATTTAATTTAGCATTAAGGTGTAAAATACTAGGCAATGTTCACATCAATGAGACCCCATAAAACATGCAACATGTAAATGTAAGAATAAAAAATTAGTAATATTAGATGAAGTCAAATTAATATTATATGCTAACAAACCCATGTAAACTAGATCAATAGAAGATATTCAATAGTAGATCTTGATTAAGTTTAATGTCCAATTTATAACACAAATTTATAGATTTTTGAACAAGGGTCCTCATTTTTAGAAATGAGGTGTGTTGGGTACAAAATCTAATAATATATAAATTTCAAACTAAGAAAATAATCACATAATATAATATACTAAATTATGAACAATAGGGATAATAATTATAATTACAAAACTTGTGTAAAAAGATTCCCCAAGTGAAATTGATGTGATGTAGACAATATTTTTAATTCTTATGAATAGTTTGGATCTATAAACTTATAATTTATGTTCATTGGGACAAGTATATTGGAATTGGATAAGAGCACACTGCATTACTATCTAGGTTAATGAAAATTCTCTATTTATAATTTTTGGGTCTAAGACACTATGAAGACCTACAACTAGATCTAGAAATAAAACTTGTATGTTCTAAAACTCACTCAAGTACACTTGAAAAACATTTTTTAAATTTAAAACTAGATATAAATAAGTACTACATGTATGCAAATGGAAATGCAACTGAACTATCAAATCAATCTTGGTTTGGAAAAGATAAATCCTACTTATACTTCTAATTGTTGATACATTAGATATGCATGGATATGACCTAGATGGATCTACTAGACCTAGACAAGGGATATCTTACCACAATAATGTCACTAGGAAGGGTTCCAAAGCCTCCAATCAAGAAAAACTATGTAATAACCCTAAATAGGTCATATCTTTTCTATTCATAAAGTTATATGAAAAGTAAAGTAAAAAGCCTAATCTAGTGCTCACCAAAGCTTATGACACAAATGAGGGGTTAGTAAACATAAAAGTAAACATGCATAATAGAATCTTAATTAAAATATTTTAGGTAAAACCCTAATGTATGGAGAGAGAAATATATTCAAAAGCCATTACTTATTCTACTTCTATGTACTAAAAAATGAGAAAATTTATAGATACTTACCTCGGAAATAAAGCCATCAAGACTCAACCTCTCCCTTGGCCAAAGGTTCTTAGAAAGAGGTTATTTTGGTTTGTAAGGATCACTAAAAAATTCCAAATCATCCATGAATTTTCCACAAGACAAGATGATTGTTCAATTAAAACCCATAATCTATAACTCCTCAAGTAGAATGGTAGGAGATTAGATTATAAATATGCATAAAAGAATAATTAACTCTTACTCTCTAAGAAATGGAGAAATGAATATGTATATATAGTTGAATCTAACTCTAAATATTTTTTAATGTTTAGCTAATATGGTTGACCCAATTTAATCTATATCATTATTGATAAAATAAATTAGGTCTTAGTCTAAGTCATCAGGGGATGACCTAGACCCTAAATGAGCTTTGTTAATTAGAGTATAGGGTTGATGTGGATGTCAATGTATTTTAAACTATTATAAAGGGTTTTTAGGCTAGGAAAGGGATAATTAAGGTGGAAAATTAGTAGAGGAAGGCACAAAAAGGGAGGCAAAGCTTAGGGGACTATTATTAGTAAATGGTTGAATTGATAATAAGTGGTAGTATAAGGACAACAATCATGTGAAGTACCAATGGTCTACTCACCCATTTCCAAAATACACCCTTTAAGGTATGCACATAGATAAATTAAGACTCGATGGGTTCCTACAAGATATAAATCATCAATAATTTATAAAGATTGAAAATATTATGTGTATACATATGTCCAAATTGAAGCTCATCATGTGTTATTTAGGTGAAACAGGGGATGGTTATTCAATAAAAGAAAATAGTAACACACAACAATGAGGCTAAAAAATTGCAGTATTTTAAAGCATAAAATAACTAAAATTAAATGATAGAAATGGAAATATCTAAAAATAATTGTAATGTATGTGTACCTTGACTTACCTTTATCACTGTATGGTTGTCTATTGTGTTTTTAGTTTTGATCATGGAGGGCACATAGACTACATTCAACAAACCCATAAATGCAAAACTAAAGAGAAAAAGTGTAGTGTAGAGGAGACATACTCAAAAATTTAGATAGTTAGGGTGACAAATGCTATATTAGGACCAAATGATCAAGTTAAAATTTAGAGTAGATCAGGTAACCAAAAATCCAAGGCTACTAAAGATTGTAAAAATCAAACAAGTAAATATTTAGTAAGAAAGGAAAACTCACCAAGTCAAACCAAGGATACATGTCAAAAATAATGGTAATAAAAAATCAATGCAAAATTAGTAACTATCCTTAAACAAATATGTACAAGAAAATAGTAAAATAACATTGATGAGTGAGTAGTAACAATCCTTACTCAATCATCAATGGAAAAGTGCATAAAATGGAAAATAAAAATGGTGAGTAATAAGGAACAATCCAACCTCACTTAACAATGGAAAAACAACATGAAAGTATAAACAAACTCATGTGTCCAACAAAAAAGTAAAAAAATTGAAAATGGTAAAATTAAACAACATAATGATAAAGATGTAAATCCATGGTATAAAAAAATTAATCCATAGGCATTCAAACTTATCGTTTTATTCTAAGGATAGATAAAATTGAAACAAAGGGGTGTTATCATGTTTTTAATATGTGAATAATAGGGAATATAGAAGTGGGAAAACATATTTACAATCAAACATCTCTATCAAGTAGGAAAATGAAATGGGTGGAGGGGAAATTTAATGAAAAATCAAGGTAGCTCTTTATCAAAGTTAAGACACTCAAATTAGGTTTGTTAAAACAAGATTACCTTTGACATTAAGGAATCTAAAGAAATTTTCCTAGCCACACAAATATTAGGTCAACAAATGAAGTATGTAGACCATCCATGAAGTTTATATGCATGAAAATTAAAAATGAACTACCTTCTTACAATGTTTTTCCTATTCCTTAGGACACTTTATATAGCTATCGATCTACTGTGAAGATTGGGTACTTATGTGAGAAATTAGGTAGAACAATAATTTTTTTTGAATTATCCTATTCCAATCTACTAGCCTACCTCGCCCCAATGGACCTTATCTCTATCATGAAGCTAACTATGGATTTTGAGATTTGATTGAGATAGGATATGTGTTGTTAATCATATATTTTGGTGTAATTTGGAAATTTGAATTAGTATATTTCCTTTTGTATCATTCCATTTTGTTTCAAATGGTTTGGATTTTAATTTTTTACTATGGATTTTTCTATTCGTCCTCCATACAAATTTGAAAAACTAAACATGGGTGTTAAAGATGACTATCATTTAAAGATCTTAGGCTTGATTGTTAAGAAAGAGAACTTAGAGATCATGGTGTCTAAGATTCTTTTTTAATTCGGGTGAAATAAAAGTGATATCTTGACTTTGACCTTGATTTAACCAAAGTGGAATGAAAGGAGATGAATCAAGAGGAATGCAAACATATAACAATTTAAATTACTTCAAATTGAAAAAAATGTGATAAATAATAAAAAGGGGATCAATGACAGTGAAGTGTTATTCCTTATCATAAGAATGAGGGAAGTGTATGAAAACGTGATAACACATTATTATGATGAAAATATTATCTACAATAGAATCAAAATTTAAAATTAAGAATACTGGATTATAAACTTGTAACCATTGCAAACACATTATAGAAAAGGAACATTGAATTAATTAAAGA
Organism: Torreya grandis; assembly: GCA_037957365.1. Taxonomy (NCBI): domain Eukaryota; kingdom Viridiplantae; phylum Streptophyta; class Pinopsida; order Cupressales; family Taxaceae; genus Torreya; species Torreya grandis. The sequence continues at coordinate 3,362,771 of JARHVA010001476.1, read as the reverse complement.
TGGTGATTTTATGAGAAGGATTGGTCTTATCCATGGTATTACACTAAAACTCATGAAAGAGAAACCCAAGAGGGTGTGAAAAATAAATGAAAAAGATGGTATTTGTGAGGAAGGCCAAGTCATATCCATGGTCTTACACTACAACTCACAAAATAAAAACCTAAGGGGTGCTAAAATAATTAAAAATTAAATAAACAATAGGAACAAAAGGAAATCATGAGGCAGACTGGGTCCTATCCAATATTTTTCAATGAAACTCATGAGAAAAGAGAAACTAAAGGACTAAAAATAGGGAACTAAGGTATGTGGGAAGAAAAAATAATTTAGAGGGTGAGACACATGTATATATCTTGAAAAAAGTGTTATAAGGATAAAATATATAAAAAACTATAAGGAGGGAAGGATCTAAGAAAAATACTTCTTTAAGAATTATGAATTGGTGGGTTTTTTAAAATTATGTCCTTTATTAGTTTGAAGGTGATAGGTGCTAGGACTAAATATGACTTTGACTAAATAAGGTCCCCACCATTTTTGGGCATATTTTCCTTATTTTTCATTTGTGTAGTCTAATTTAAGGATAATATCATGAACATTAAAATTTCTAACTTTAACTCTTTTATTATGTTGTTTAATAATGCAAAATTTGTATTGATGATTGTGTTGTAGAGAAGAAAGACAACATTCATCAATAAGGTCAAGAGCATAAAGGTGAGATTCACATAATTATTCATCAAGTATTATACCATTAAGATATATATAGAGAGAGGGAATATCAACCTCTAAAAGGAGGACTAATTCAGATACATACACTAGCAAAAATAGGGTTGCCCCAATGGCAGTGCATTGCTAGGGTGATAGGATGAAAAAGTAGGATATAGATGAAGATGATAATCCATGAATATTTCATGGTTTATATTTTAGATAATTTTATTAATGGCCTCAAATTGGGTATTGTATTTCAAATATTTTGGTGGAAAATTTGTGATTGATTTTGAATTTAACACATAGCTATTTGACATATTTATATTTGAAATTACCACGATTATCATAAATAAGAGTATAAAGAACACCAAAGTGAAAAATGATATGATTGAGGATGAATTTAATAATGGTGGTTTTGATGACATTGATGAGGGGAATGGATTTGACCCATTTGGTGAAATAATTAATAGCTATGGTAATAAATGCATGCCCATCTTGTGATCTAGGTTGTTTTCCTATGAGATCTAGTCCCCACATTGAGAATGGCTAGGGAGATTCCATAGTTTGAAGCTCAATGGGATGGAAATGGATTATATCATCATGTAGTTGATATGGACTACATGTTTTATCAAACTCAATAGCATCATTTTCAAGAGTGGTTCAAAAGTATCCCATGCATAAGCATTTTTATGATATAGCATGTCCACTAAAGTGACCACTCTAAATGCCCCCATGTAATTTTTCAAGAAGAAGAGGAACCTATTATTTCATAACATAGAAGAGAAAGGTACCTTTATCATTGAGATAATAAAGGATGTTATATAAAAAGAAATATTTGAAAGATTGATTGTGAATTTGATTCTTTTTGTGGGAATTCATATTTAGAGGATAGGTTTGGTGTTTAAAGAATTGAATGATGTATTTTTACCATAGGCTCTATCGAATGGTAATATCCTCAATATGGCAGATGAGGGAATATTATGGTTGAATGTAATATGGGGACTTTATTATTTGGATAAGAAAGGTAGAATTGGTAACTTAGTGAAAATGAAATAAAGATGCTGAAGAAGCAAGTGAATTTGTGATAGAATTTTGATCTTAAGTGATGGGATCGATGATAAAATAAGAAAATTATTTGGCAAGGGTTGTATATGTTTGATAATAAGAAATGAAATTTTTGATTTTTCATTAAGAATCACCACTAACCTATCAGTAGATGAGTTAGGAATCACCCAAAGCATGCAGATATGTAATGTCTAAATCAAGATTCATATTCTACCATGTTGTTAGTGACATCAAATGTAAGGTGAAATTCCAAAGGGATAATTTTACCAATAGCACTAGTAAGGATACAACCTACCCTAGCTCCTTGAAGGCATTTAGCTCCATCAAAATTAAGATTCCAAGTATCTTCATGTAAATTTACATTTATTTTAGGAAGTTCTTCAATGACTACTTTAGATTTATTAGTATTAGGAAGGATCAAGGACTCTTCTAGATTATTTGCTTCAAGATCAATAGTGAAATTATGGAAGTAATATATAAGAGATATATCTTGATTAAGACCTTCAATATCAAGGATATTATTGTTAGGAAGACAATACTTAAGGTGGTTGGTAGTTGATATAATAATGTTTATGAATTGGTTAGAAATGATTTGTCCTTTAATAAATTCTTGAATAATAATGTGGAGATCAAATTCCATGAGAAGGACCATTCTCTTGCTGATTATGTCTCCAAAAAGGAAGGATTTAGATAATAATTCATGGAGTGGATCAAAATAAATGATAACATAAGTATTTTGATGAAATCATATAATGCCAAAGTTTTTTAATTGTAAAATATATGGAAAGGCAATCACATTCTAGTTTTTTATAGCATTTTTCATAGTCAATAAGGCATCGCCTGATATAATAGACGGCATATTCTCTTTTAGTATCATCTTGTTGGGAAATAATTTCCATAATTAATATAGGTGTGGATGAAGTATATAATATTAAGGGATGATTTTTAAAAGGTGGATGAAACAAATATTCTTTCATATTACCAAATTCTTTCTAATAAGGATCTATCCATTCAAAGGCTTTACCTTTATTTATAAGTTAATTAAGAGAATAGATGTGGTAAGAAATTTCAAGGACATATCATCTTATTAAAAGAAATTTACCAAGGTAAATACAAATATCTATAATAGAATGAGGGATAATAATGTTGATGATATCATTGATATTGGTGGGATCGACATCAATACCATGAAGAGAGACTAGGAACCCTAGTAAGTTACCAAATGTGATGCCAAGGAAACATTTATAGGGATTTGGCCAAACTTTATATTTGCTGACGTGATCAAAGATGATATAAAGATTTAAAATATGAGTTTTGTGGATTTTATACTTACCAATGAGGTCATCCATATAGGTTTCCACAATATTATGGATAATTTTGTGGAAAATGTGGGTCATAGCCTACTGGTAGGTACTTATGACATTTTTGAGGTTGAAGGGAATTTTAACCTAATAATAACTTCCCAATTCCATGGTGAAATTTGTCTTATTATAGACACCAATATTGTGTCAACCCCCCTTGGTACCCTTCTAAACATTAACACTCCTAACCCACACTTGCACACCTTATTAATTTAAAAACTACTTATTTTAAATTAATTGCCTCACCTTGGACACCTCACCTAGACACCTCACCCTAAGACCATTTCTTAGCCTATGAGTCAGCCTAAGACTAAGTCCTCCAAACCCTAACTACCCATGACTTATTCTCACCCCATCTTAACTCCCTAACCAACTCCCATGCCTCATAAGCCCTTATTTTGACCATTCCCCAATGGAAAATGCACTTGGTAGGTGGAGAAATGGGCAAAGAGCTAAAAATAGCCCTTTTACCTATTCTCTCTCCATTGACGTCGGTCAACTCATGGCCAACATCGGTAATCCTATGCCGATGCCAGTGGGATCACCGACATCAGTTACATAAGCCAAGCTCTAACATTGAGCTAAGGCCAACTTTTCACACATTGTCACACACACTCTAAGATTTCAAGCACCAAAACTTGACTATTGTTCTCCTAGATACCGAAGCTCTACACAAATCATTCTAGAGATTAGATTGAAAGATTATATGAGGACCTCAAACTATTGAATTAAAGCAATCCATGTTCGCTTCAATAGCTCACAACACTGATCACATCAACCATAATGGGAATCACTATTCTAACACCTCTGGATATTCATTTTATAAAGCTAAGTACTCTGGTTTTCATTTTAGTATTTTAAAATATATTGTCAATTAGTTTTCAGTGATATTTCTAAATACTATCAAGAGGCCTGACTTCTTTTATGGAGGGGTTGAAAGGCCTTCCCCTTATTCTCACCCCCTTGTCACACTAATCCTCTACCTATACCCTTCCTTAGACCTCATTCACCTTCCCACAACCCTTCACTAACCTCTAAACTTCCAAAAAGCCATCTATCTATCTTAGAATTACTCTAAAAGCCATCTAAGGCTAATGACCCAAACTGACATTAGTAGACCAATCAACGTCAACATCTACAACTCAAACCAACATTAGCAAACCAACTGACATCAGTACCTTCAGCTAGACTGACATCGGTAACCCAAATGACGTCGGTACCATTTACCCAACTGACCCCAACAGACCCATTGATGTTAGTGACTGTGTTCTAAACCAGCAAACTAGAAAGCCATCCAAATAGCCCATCTAGACCAGATAGAACCTTTAGCCAACCTTCTGTAGCATTCTGAGTTACACAGACTATAAGGAATAGGTACACACCATCTAATTTTCTATTTCTTTAGTCATTTATCATTTCTTCCTTTATAATACTCTTATCTTTTAACAGTGGACTGTCATCCCTTAAGGAGCTTCACACTTCTAGGACTGAGTGCGTAGCTTGGCAGTCCACCATAGACTCTTCTAACATCTTTCTTGTTAAAGTTTCATTCTTACTATAGGTGTTTTCTCCACAGCCAAAGAGGAGCTCCTAGAAGGCTTGGATACGGTGCGCACTAAATTTGGGTAACATCAAACCCATAACCTCTTAACCTTAGTTTCTTTCTCATTTGAATGTAATTAGTGAAAATATAGAGACACATTTTGGCACGCTTGGTGGGATACTTGTAGTTTTCCTTGGGTTCATTCTTCTTCTTTTAAAAATCAAATTTTCATGTAGATGCATTAGAAAAATATTCACTTCTTGCATCCCCTCTTTTTTGCCTTTATTTCTTGAGAAATAAAAAACTTAGCTTCTCTTACTTTCTATTTTTTTACATAAAGTTAATTAATTCTTTCTCCTTTTTTTTACCTCTTTTATCTTTTTGTTTCAAATGGAAATCATTAGTAGAGGTTAAAAAAACATCTCTTTTTCTCTTCTTGTTACTTCTTGCATGCATCATAGAGTAGTGAGAAACTCATACTCTTTACCTCTTCTCCATTTGTTTGAATTTGAATAACATATTTCGATTTGGGTTAAAAACTAATACATTTCATTCTTGCTTAGATGCACACTTAGCCCACTTTGTAATTAAAGCATTATGAATGAATCATAGTGCATGAATGTGACACAACCAAACCAAAATCACTTCAAATCAAACACATAAACTTACTTGAGACAAGGCCTATCTAGGATTTCATCACCTAGCGGATACCTTACCCCACCGGTGATCCTACTTGGATTTCACCACCAAGAGGAGGACCCACTCTGTTCTCTAGCAAAGTATAAACTATAGGGAAGGTATATTTAAGCTAAGTGGCCCAACTTAGCTCTAGGTTCGTGAAGTGAGGGGAGTAAGCCCCAACACCAGGCCACATACTGACCCTAACATAGATATCTTTGAGCACCATAACACAACCTAAAACTGGCCATAGACTTCCTCTCTAGGAAATGTTCTACAAGCCCAACTCCTAACACATGCTCTTAAGGCATAAGCCACCACGACTTTAAAACTCATTCTTAGGAATCTAACATTGTAGAGGTTGCTTGCCTAATCATCTATTTTGCTAAGTTTTATCTTAGTGTTTGAGCTAGTAAGGTCATACCAATTTGAAGTCTAAAACAACTTAGAATATATTCTTCTTCCAAAAACTATCAATCTTCTATGTTTCTAGAATTACATAGAAACTGACATCAGTTTCTCCACCAAGAAACTAACATCAGTTTCTCCACCGACATTGACAACCAAACCTTCACCAACATCAATTAACTGATTGATGTCGGCAACATTTTCTAACTGATATAGGTTAAACAATTGACATCAGTCATTGACAATAAATAAAAAAATTTTAAAAAAAATCAAAACAACAAGCTTAAAACCCAAATTTATTGCTATTTAACACAAATTATGGTTTTTTAAAACCAAAACACATAGTTTTTGGAACTTGAACCCATTTCACCTTGGATGGTCTTGACACATAGTCAAGCCAAATTATTTATTGACCACGCAAGTCAATAACCACTCCCACCTTCACCCTTCATGCCAAGTCATCTAATGGAGTATACTTCAGACACCGAACATACTCCTTTCCAACCTACCCCTGATCAACCTCCTATTGTTCCCAAAGGGGATCAAGATTTTGAGAGATTCCTTGACCATAACGTCAAGGCTCTCCAAAATTATCTTGCTAAAATCCAAACATGAGATCCTTTAGGTAACCCTATTTATGGGATGCCAACTTCTTTGGTTGAAGTGACAATGATATCAATAGTATCCACTACCCAACCTATGGTCACTCAGGCCACTACCACAAATAGTAACCCAACCATGGCTAGTGTTTAAGATTTGGCCTCCCCTTCTATCCTTTTTTGCCCTACCTCCATTGGGGTTTCTGTACCCCCTCAAATGCAAACAATTCAACCAAGTTCGACACCTTTCCAGAACTTGATTGTCTTCATCCCATCCACTCTTTCACCTATAAACATGAGAGTGACCACTTATCCTTTAACTAGTGTCACTACCATTCAACCACCCTTGGTAGCATCTAGTCAAGTTGTGCCCTCCAACTTCATGGCACAAGCCCCCTTAGCCTCAACATCAGCCCCTATGATAAACTATCAGTATGTTGCACCTACATAAATGTAACCAAGTACATCATACGCCCCTTCCAATGCCTTCCAGGTACCCTATAACTTGGGGGGTACCCCGCATGCTAATCCATCTATTGATCTAATTAAGATGTTGATGGATAAGATGTCTAACCTTGAGACATTTGTTTTAGGTTCGAGGAGTGTTCTCTCATATGAACAAATCTGTAATGAATCTATCCACCCTTCAGTTCCTATTCAACCATACCCTAGCTAGTGGGAACTCCCAAAATTTATTCACTTTCAGAGTAAAGAGGATCCACAACAACATCTATGAGTGTTTAGACATGCTTGCTACCTCATAGGGCACGATGATGAGTTATTGCTTCACACATTCCCTATGTCACTTTCTGGCACCACCCTTGACTGGTATAGCTCCATTACTAGTCATTCTCTCTTTATCTTCATTTAACTCACTCAACTATTCCTCGATCATTTCTCAATCAATATTACCAAGAAGGTCTCCATCAAAGACCTTTATTCCATTAGACAATTTAAGGATGAGTCAATAGTAGACTTCGTCACCCATTGGAGAGGTTTGATCAACCAACTCTCCTTCTCACTACCTCAACCTGAGCTCATTGAGCTCTTTTCAAGAGCATGTGCCAAGCACATCTCATCCACTCTATGGGTTCAAAATTTTTTCACATTTGATGAAGCTTTCACTATGGCCTGAAAGCTTTAACTCTATGCAATTGAAGAAGATATGGTCAAATTGCGTAACAAAAATACCAATGCAAAACCCAATGACCCTTCTTCTTCTAAACCTTCTTCTTCCCACCCCAAGTCTAAGGGATCAACAAATTCTATGGTCGTTAGATCACCATATTCTACCACAACCAACCAATCTGAGCCCTCCACTTTGCAAAACATCACTAGACAATTCCAACAATGGTATGAACAGTGATGATACACTCCAATAAGAGAATCATATGCTTTTATATTAGATAAATTAGTGGAGCAGGGAGTCCTTAACCTCCCTTCAATCCAACCACCTATCGAATTTGATTTCTCACAAGCCATCCCTGCATGGTATAGGGAATTCAAATTTTGTACCTATCATCGTGTCAAGGGTCATGACATGGATAATTGTAAAACCCTAAAAAATATTGTTCAAGACATGTTAGATAAAGGGGACCTTGTTTTGGATAACCCTAATGTGCTGGCCAACCAAAACTTGGATGTCTTTAGGCAACCATTTCCTAACCATCACCCAAGTTAGAACAATGTTCATATCATGTTCGATGACCCTCAAGAATGCAATATACACACGGTCAACATAGTCTTTCCTTTCATTCCTATCCATCCTCTCCCACAATCTAAAGAGGTTGGTCAACCCATTTCTCCACCACAAGTAGAAGAGGTTATTTTACCCATACCACCCCCACGCAATGAAGAGCTCCCTTTGCCTCACCCTCTTCCTCATGTGGATGAACCCATTTCACCTGTATCACCCCCACAACATCAAGCACCTCTTATACCCATTCTTTTACCTTATGGGGATCCCATATTACTTGTTCTTCTTGCCCCCACCTTCCCTCTTCTTCGACCATTGGAAGAATCTACCATTCATACCCCATGCCCTCATGCAGAAGGGGCCATCGTCCCTCTTCTTTACCCTTTATAGGAGCCTTCCTCTCCTATTTTTCCTCCACCAATGGAGGATAGTCCTCCATCCACCCCGCTTTCACATGTAGGGGAGTCTACTTTGACCTTTCCCATATTAGAGGATGCTTTGATGGTACCAACATCAGTGGGCCCACCCTTATCTTTCTTATTACCAATGGAGGATCATACTTTCCATGCTCCTAGACCACACATGGAAGGCATGATCATCCTTACGCTCTATCCGCTTGAAGAGCCAAATTCTTCAATCCCTTCTCCACCAAGAGAAGAACTCACCACCTCACCCACTTTAGCTGAGAAAGATCTGGTGATGGTTCTCTCTCACCTTTAGCTTGAGATCATTGCATCCAACACGTTTCCACTCTCACAATCTCCCAAATCCTCTAAAGGACCGATTATAAGGCCTCATGTGATGTCATCTAAACCCTTCTCTCAATTGGCAAAAAACTTAGGATTCCTCCATTCTAAGAACCTAGAGTATGAGGCATTATGGGAGTGAGTTAGGGCTCCTTATCTTACACATCCTGCTTTGCCTTATACTACCAACCCTTTCGTGATGATTTACCCCAAAGTCTCTGATGAGGATCAAGTTTCCACTTCTAAATCATCAAAATCTCAGCCTTCCACGTCTGAATCCAAACCCTTGCAAGCATCCACCATGCTAAACTAGATTAGATCTCTCGGTGTTCTCCCTATATCAATCCTAACTCACCCACAAGTGAAGTTAGATTTGAACCTCACCTTGCACAATAATGGTCCTTGCACCATACTAAAGGAGGATGTTAAACCACGTCGGTCTACTCTTCCCCCACCTTCACCATTACCCTCTATCTTAGGTCCACATCCTTCCACTTTAATAGGAGTGCTCCCTATTCCAACACCTCATAAAGACAAACTACCTCCATTACTCCCTCTACCCATCAAAAACATATTTCCTCCATGCAATTTGACACCTCTCATCAAGAAAGTGCCATTTATGCATGTGGCCACACCACCAACCAAAAAGGTGGTACAAAAAACTCCCCCTATAACTCTTAAATAGAAGTTGTCAACCCCTACTGCAACAACAAGCACAAATTTATTAGTGGGTTCCTATGCTTCACTATTACACTAATTATTGTAGTCTTCTAATATTGTTTTCCCACCTATTAAGCCATATTGACCTCTCAGATCAAAACCATCTTGGTTTGACGACACTCAAATCTTCTTATATCATCACACACCTAGGCATGATACTAAGACTTACTACACTTTAAAGGTTGTCATTCACCAACACCTAGAAACAAACACCCTTCTCATTGAGGATTGTCTTGACCACCTTTTTGATAAACTACCGACACCATCCCATGCCTCCCAAACCTCCTCACTTGAATCGGGATCCCAACATGAGATTATGGTCCCTCTACCAACTTCTTCCCCTTTATTCAAAATCAACACTATTAACGTGGCCACTAGGTCCCAAACCCTAAAGGATAAAGGAAAAGAGTAGGTTTCTACCCCTTGGACATATCCATTTGCCAATCCCTCTCCACCACCAAAGCCCAAGATTTCTATCTTGGGCACATCTCAACCAACATCTTTGGGGGCAATTCGTGACTCCATGGTCAAACAACTTCACCAAACCCTTGTGAAGATGTCTTTGTATGACCTAATAAAAAGCTCTTCACAACATCACCAAGCCTTGATCAAAGCTTTACAAGTAGTGGAGGTCTAACCTAAAGACCCTCAACCACTGGTTGCTTTAGTCAAATCATTACCCACCATTGCCTCCATCACCTTCAGTGATTCTAAGATTCCTGCCTACAACTTGGAAGATCAAGATCCCACCCTCTTTATCATGGCTTACATTGATCAAACTCACATTAAGTAGGTTATGATTGATGGAGGTGCTAGCATCAACATCATTTCTACCCATGCATATGATCAATTAGACCTTCTGAAGAACTACATGTCAAAAGCTAACGCAATTCTTCATTCTTTCAATGATGCCACTACCACTACCATTGGCACTGTGGCATGTTGGCCCACGTACAATTCCAAAAATCTTCTATATCATTGAGTAGGATTTCCAATATAACATGCTATTGGGATGACCTTGGATACGTTCCATGACCTATGTCCCTTCCACGTTGCATCATTATGTCAAGTTTGAACATGAGGGGTAGGTTCATGTCATTCCTACTGACCCTTCCCCTTTTAAAACATGCAACATGACCTGCTAACCTAATGATGTTCTCATCCCTTTGAAAACATCCACCCAAACACCACCTTCACCCATGAAAGCCTCAATAAACTCGCAGACACCGGTCACACCTACACCTACTCCTCAAGTGACCACGAAAGATCCTATGAAAGATACCTTCCAGTGCCTTTCACTTGGGGAGTATCATTTTCTTACCCTTGACATGTTCCAAACTCTGTAAGAATATGGAAAACTTCATCACCACCCTAATTATGACCATCACATCAAAATGGTCATCCCATATGGCCCTCCCAATCTCTAAACTAATCTCACCTATGGAGGGCTAGATCGGGCTCCTACTGTTGGAAATCCTCTCTCATCACCCCAACTATTCACTTACAATTTCTCCTTCCTTAGCAACCCTAACTTTGCTTGCATCTATCTTCATAGGTGTGCATGGAAGGGTTTTGGCTTTGGTCATTATGAATAAAGTCCCCACAAGCCCATTGAGCCTCCAAATAATGAGGTAATCAAAAATTCCAAGAAATGACATGGCATGGGTTTTGAAGAACCTACAAAACCCTCTAAGATCCCTCACCACGAAACTATCATAGAGCATTCTCCTCCAACCTCACTTATTCCCCCACCCTCACCTATGGAGTTGGTGGTCTCCATCCCTCCTAGTTTTTTTTTTATTTTATAAATGTCACTCACTTGGAACCCCTAACCTATCAACTAGGTGAGGCATCAAGGTCTCTTCCTCTCATTTATCCAGACATGATTGACGATGAATCTTCTAGCATCAACACTATCCAATGCATGGACGATGATGCCATACTCAACTACATAGGTATGGATGACTCCTTCATATAATGATCACTTCCTTTGAAAACATAGGTTATGTTAAGTGAATCAACTATTGACATTAATCTCCCATCTTTTGATATTCCTCACATTTTAAAGATTGGTCAATCTTTAGATGCCCAAGAACAAATTGACTATACCACATTCCTTTTAGATCATAGCAAATCCTTTGCTTGGTCTTATAATGATATGTCTGGTATTGACCCTGACATTATCATCCAAAACATCATCACGAATTGTGAAGGTAAGCCTGTCAGGTAAAAGCTTCACAAGATGCATGCTTGCATTGCACTCCTTATCAAAGAGGAGCTTCAACATCTTCTCTCCATCTCATTTATCCAACCCATTGATTATTTGTAATGGGTGTCAAACATTGTCCTTGTCACAAAAGCAATAGGGGGAATTTCCTTTGCCAAGCATCGACCAACTTGTTGATCTTACGGCTGGTCATGAGATGCTATCCCTCATGAACATGTTTTCAAGATATAACCAAATCTTGATTGCCCTAGAAGATCAACATAAAACAACCTTCATCACCCCATGGGGGACATTTTGTTATAGGGTCATGCCTTTTGGCCTAAAAAATACAAGCACTACATACCAACACACCATGACTTATATCTTTCATGATCTCCTCCATAAAATCATGGAGGACTATGTGGATGACCTGTTAGGAAAATACAAACTTCATCATGACCACCTAACCATTCTCAAAACAATATTCACTCACCTACTACAATATAACATTTGACTCAACCCCAAGAATGCATATTTTGGGTTCTCTCAGGGAAGCTTTTGGGTTTCATCATTTCTCTCCATGGCATTGAGGTAGATCTAGCTAAGATTCAAGCCATACTCAAGATGCCCCCACCAACTAACCTAAAACAACTTCATAGCTTGCAAGGGAAGCTTCAATCTATTCATCGCTTCATCTCTCAGATATCTGATTGATGCCAACCCTTCCATCACCTCCTTAAGAAGGACATCTCCTTTAATTGGAATAAGGATTTCCAAGAGGCTTTTGAGGTTCTTAAATGCTATCTTGTCTCTCCACCAGTCCTTATTCCACCTAAAGATGACCAACCCTTCTATTTTTATATTTTGGCAATAGATCATTCCTTAGGTGCCATGATCGCACATCGAGATGAACAACATCATGAGTAGGTAGTTTATTATATAATCCAAATGCTCATTAACTATGAAACTTGGTATAATCATACCAAAAAACTTTGCTTGGCATTAGTCTTTGTTGCCTCCAAACTCCACCACTATCTCCTCAACCATAAGAAATGTCATCACCAACATTGACCCTCTCAAATACATGCATTCCAAGCCATACAAAATCTAATGTATGACTCGTTGGCTCATGCTTCTCACTGAGTTCAATTTGGAATTCATTCAACAAAAGTCTATAAAGGGGGAAATGATCATTGACCAACTAGTAGATGCCCCTTTACCTGATAACCAACCATCTAACTGTGAATTTCCTGATGAGTCTATCACCATGCTATCCATTGATGACATCCCCTATCAAATGATAATGTTCTTTGATGGATCTAAATGTCAACTCAATGGGGGTATAGGGGTCATTCTCATCCCTCACAAGGGTGAGCCCATGCCTCTATCCTTCAAACTCAATTTTGAATGCACCATTAACATGGCTGAGTATAAAGCCTTAATAGTGGGGCTTCAAACTACCATTTTCTTAGGCATTAAGATAATCAATATCTTTGGTGACTCACAACTAGTCATTAATCAGATTAATGGTTCATATCTTTGTAAAAAAAAAGTTTTGAAACAATATAAACACTGTGTTGACACATTGTTAGGGTCTTTCAACCGTTATCTCTTACAAACTATTCTTCGCTCTACAAATAAGTTTGCTGACACAATGGTCTCTCCCACCTCACACATCCCATCTTCATCTACTTCCTTGAGAATCTATGTCACGATACACCATTTGGCATTGCCCTCATATATCTCAATTGACATCAACTTTGTTGGCAATATCAACTCTAGTCCACATGATGTTTGATATAAACAACTTGTTGACTACTTGACTTATTCTATCATTCCTCCTGACCTCTCTAATAATGGATGGTGGGCTTTTATCAAGAGTACTGCTTGATACACCATGCTAGGGGGTATTCTCTATAAATGAGGTTTTGACAACCTCCTTCTCTAATGCCTAACCACCACTGAGACATCTCATGCCATCAAACAAGTCCATTATGAGATTTGTGGAGGACATTTCAGTGGTAACTCGATTGCAAAGTGCATCCTCCACTTGGGCTATTATTAGCCCACTCTTAACCAAGACTATGGTGACTATGTTCAGTGTTGTATCAAATGCCAGCAACATGCTAACCTACTTCACATCCCTAGCCATGCTTTACAAGTTGCTAAGGATTTTTGGCCCTTTTCATAATGGGGCTTAGATCTAATTGGTGAAATTAACCCTCATTCGTCTCTTCGACATCAGTCTATTATCACAGTAACTAAATATTTCACTAAAGGGGTCAAAGTTGTTCCCCTCATCTCCACTAAAGCTGACAAAATTGTCAACTTCATTAACCACCACATCATCTATTATTTTAGTGTACCTCACAAGATAATCATCGATAATGGCAAATCTTTCAAAAACAAAACTATCCAAAATCTTTGCAATGCTTTTGGCATCAAACTTAGCTTCTCCTCACCTTACTATCCATAAGCAAATGGATAGGCAGAAGCTTCTAAAAAAATCCTAACTAAAATCCTAATGAAGGTGGTCAATGACACTGGAAGGGATTGGCACACTCAAATTCCCTTCACTTTATGGGCCTATCGCACTAGCATTCGAACCCCTATGGGTGCTACTCCTTTCTCCTTAGTGTATGGAACCAAGGCCGTCTTGCCTCTTGAAGTAAAAATACCTTCTCTTCACATCTCCTTACATGACATGCTCTCTAATGATGACTTTCATCAAGATTGATTAACACAACTCGAGTTACTCGATGAATGTCATCTTGCTGCTCTTAATCATCTTGATATCTACCAAGATTGCATCAAGCATGCCTACAATAAAAATTTGAAAGAGCAAGATTTCAAAATTAGAAATCTCATCCTTAAAGAAAACCAACATGTGACCAATATGGAAATAAGAAATGAGGCAAGTTTGCTCCTAATTTGCTTAGACCTTATATAATAATGCACAAGTATGTATTAGGCACTTATCATCCATCTTCTCTTGAAGGCCAGCCAAAACTTGAGCCCCTTAATGCCTTGCATCTTTGACCATTTTATTGTTAACCAAGTAATCATCCACTTGATATTTAACTTGAGCTCATCCCTTGAACAACCCCCATCATCCTCATTCTTATTCCTCTCAATCCTTTTTCCCTACAAAAATTAGTTAACCGTTTTTTAAGCATTAATGCTTTGTCCTAATAAAAGGGAAAACCCTAAACCTCTATAGTCTAGTCCATGACTAAAATTTTAGTTAACAAAAAAAACATAAAACTGGGATGCCTAACAAAATATTAAAAGGTCATAAAACTATAATTGTAGACAACTCCCTCGAAGGATAGCTACATTATTGTTGTAATAACTAGACTGCTCCCTTAAAGGACAATTATTCAAAGAAATCAAAAGATACACAGTAAAATATAGACCACTCCCTCGAAGGATGGCTATGCCCAAATTTTTCTACAAAAATATCACCCTCTCAGACGCTCCCTACATCGATCAGCTTCACATGACCACAAAACAAAAACAACATCCCCAAGTAGACTTCTCGCATTGATCAGTCTCCCAAACAAAATTGACTAACAAACTATTAAGTCATGGACTTGCCTATAGTCATTCTCAGGGTCACCTATAAAAGGGGCAAAGTTATCCCTGCTAAAAAGGGTTATACTATCCTCACATATCACATAATCACAAATATTACCCCAAAATACCCATGGGATTTTGAGCTCACTTAACGTCAAGTGATTAGGGTACTTCTCTAACAAAAACTAATGGTCAATGATGTAATGCATGAATGGGGATTTTATTTACAAAAAACCCTATCTATGCTATCATTATGGTCCTTGTCAATGAAAGAGCAATGCACCTTTCACTTCTTACACACCTTCGTCACATGCTAGTTTATCTTTTAGGATGCAGTGTCTTAAAATTATATGTTTGCATATTATCATCTCATAATTTTCACTATAAAGTTATGAACCTAACATTCAACTCAATTTTATCATAAATAACATCACATGTTTTTGATAAAATACAACCAAAGAATTTTCTAACCACTAAAATAACATCATGATTTATTTAATGTAAATACCAATTTGTGTTATATAAATTATCACAGCCCATTCACATTAGTTTTTATGGAAAGCAATACACATGGAAACTATCAACCAAACACAATTTATGTCAAGCATATACCATCACCAATATGGAAACCTATTGAAGTATAAATAAACTCATTTCATTTTTAGCATACACCATCACCAATATGGAAAATTTCTAAGGATGAAAAACCACATAACCTATGTTACAACATACACCATCACACAACATGGAAAATGCTATAACATCATCATACACTCATCATTTCAAGCATGTACCATCAAACATATGGGAAATGCTAAAAACACTAACATAACAAAACAACTAACACAAAGTCACATCCATAACATGTCAATATATCAAACATCTCATATATATATAACTGTCAAATGAAGGTATACATCAAAAATATCTAAAATAGTACAATATATATATATATATATATATATATATATATGCCTCTCTCAAAATGTATGTACATCTCACATCAATGACATGCAGGCCAATATATATATACACCTCAACAACTAAAAATAGCTCAAGGCTATGGTGGTGGTCACAAAGATGCTGAATTGTCTCCACCCTCTAACCATCGTTGTCTCTGAGAACTAGAGGCAGTGACACGTGACACAGATCTCTACTGATTTAACATCTCAAAATATCATTGGATCTATAGAAATTCCCTAATGACACCTTCATAATATGCGATCTCATCCAACATAGTATTGTACCTAGATATAGGTATAGTCTACGGTGGACCCATCAATCTCGATGCCATGCCCTATAGAGAACTCTATGGTTGTGGCTAAGGTGGCTACTCCACTGCCTACTAAATTGGTGGTTCTAGTGGCTGCTCTAGTGGTGGTTGAGATAGCTACTACATTAGCTGCTATGGTGGTAGCTGAATAGGTCCCTACCCTCCAAAACCCTACCCTGCCAATAACTATGCCTAGATTATAACCACTTACCCCTACAATGTAGTAACCTGCCCTATCAAGGCAACCACCTATGCTATCAAACCTATCACCTGTCCTTGAAGCACTACCACTTATGCTTGTGCTACATCTCTCGCCTAAATGGTGACATCCCTCTCTCTGTAGATAACTTGTAGATGGGGAGGTAGTGCCCTCTGAATTGTAGCATAATGACCTGCACACCAAGCCAAGTAGGTCATCATACACCCCAGATCTACCACACCTAGATCTGTGGGTATCTCCTCAAAATCCATCCACTCTATCTCCTCTAGTAGTAGGAGGGGTACCTCAATATCATCATGTCTATACTATGGGAGAGTAGGTGGCACATCTTGTAATAACCCATACTGGCACCGGACTCTCTCAGTAGGAACTCTCTTGAGCTCATCAGCTCACCTACCCCTTACCCATCACAAGCTTGGAATCCCCACTAGCCTCTCTGCCTAACCTATGAATAACACATATAACAAATACATCCTCTAAATGATATCCACTGGGATCAGGGCATTTAATAGCCCCCTATAATACTCAATATCTCAGACGATGGCATCCACACATGTTTGTGTCATGACCTCTTGCCATTGCTTGAAACTAACTATGAAGTTAGCCTAGATCATTATTGGGAGGCTAAGAGGTTGTGTAACCATGATATTCTCATAAGCCCAAAGTGCAAGAGGTGGACCACACACAAGCTGTACTACCACCATTGACTGATCCCCCACAACTCTCTATATAACTGAGTTAAAAATACAAGAGCCCACATAAAAACTTTTTGCTCCCCTAACATGTCTACCAAAACCCTGATCATCGAGATCAGGAATCTCCCTCCATCTACATCAAGAAGGGTGTATACAGTGATGCCAATCATCATCAGGATGGCTAGTCGATGCTCATCCTCATCAACAGCATAAATAGGCTCATAGGTAAAACTCATCGAATGGTAGGTCACCTAAACAACATGCTCCCCAAATAATGTAACCATATGAATGTCATGTTCCTCTCTTAAGCATGCATATAACTCTACCCTATGTATCAATAACCACAAAATCTAGTACATGTCCTCCACTTTAACAGTTAAATCTCCAGTCGATAGGTGAAAGGTGTTGGTGGTATGATCTCACTACTCGATCAATGCCACCATCAAACTGACATCCCTGGCAACTTAGCAATATCACCACAACCCACCAAGCCCTACAATAGCCATATGTGCCCACTCATCCCCTGTGATGTCTCAACACATCTGCATTAGCAATGTAGGGAGATGATCTCATAACATCAATGTCTACCTAGCTTAAACCCAACCAACAAACATGTAATAACATTAGCAAACATTACATAAACAAATAAAAACCTCTTTGACTCTTCTTCCCTTTTGGGAGAACTACATTAGCCTGAGGCCCTTAAAATAAGGGCTATGTAGGTAGCACTCAGTTGATATGGGGTCTTCTGAGGTTAGCTCAGCCATTCATTCATTCCTCTACCTAATAGACTAACTATTTAAACCCTAGGCTCACTACCTACCCTAAACCCTAAGCTCACCACCTATCCTAAACTACCTCATTTTTAGTCTTTTTAATGATCTAACCTTTAACCATCACCTGACCTAGTCAAACCCAATCCATAACCTACCCTCTGCTTTCCCTCTTTGGGAGAACTACATCGATCTGAGGCCCTTTGCATGGGCTATGTAGGTAACACTTAGTTGACACAGGGTCTTCTAGGGTTAACTTGGTTAAATCACTGTGTAACCACCATAACTGACTTACACTTTCCCATTAAGCAAACCTATATGCCCATCACCACCCTTGGGAGTGCATCGGCATGACTTAAGCCCTTTGGATTATCATTTTTAACCTTTATAAGGCCTAAACAACCTTTAATAGGCAACCGACATCAATTAGGGTGCTGACGATAGCTATAACCTAATCGACATTAGCATCTAACTTGCTGACATCAGTGGATAAAAGTAACCAATGTCAGTGATATTGACCAACATCAGTCACTTTGTTCACTGATGTCAATAACTGGTTCGGCCTTAGGGCTAAATGGGGTGAGCCCTAAAATTTAGGGCTTCCCCACTTCACCCCTAAAAACCCCCAAAACACTCCTAAAGCTACCTAAAGTACCCTACCTAACCTATCAACCCTTCTAATACACCTCCCCCCTGATTTATCACTAAAAACTCAAAAAATTACAAAAATAACATCAAATTCACAACCAATCAAAAATTCAAATAACACACCCTACCTCGTCTCGTCATGACTAGTTCAGCCCTAGGGCCAAATAGGGTGAGCCCTAAAATTAAGGGCTTCCCCACTTCACCCCTAAAAACCCCCCAAAACACTGCTAAAGCTACCTAAAGTACCCTACCTAACCTAACAACCTTTCTAGTACACCTCCCCCCCAATCTATCACTAAAAACTCAAAAAATTACAAAAATAACATCAAATTCACAACTAATCAAAAATTCAAATAACACACCCTACCTCATCTCGTCATCACCATCGAGGTGGTATAAATAGTGCCAGTGGTGGTGGTCCTCCTATAGGGCCTCCTCCAGTGTTTGCCATCTCTATCTACCTTGACTTCTCAATTTGATCATCGATGGCCCATTATGCTCCCAAAAACTCACAAACACTCCAACACTCCTCACCACTCACACCCTGACACCTAACACTGCTAACATGGACAAATAAGAGGTCTCTATCACTCAAAAACTTAGATTTATCTTTTTTCAACATTTCAAAAGTCACAAATGACTTTTGGTGGGCCATCAATCTACTTTTATCAGGTTTGTTATGCCATCAATGTCAGCCAAATTATGCCCTAGGCCACTGACATCAGTCAATGTTCTATCAACATTTGCAAAATAATGCCTTTCTATATTACTAACATTAGTTGGCTAACCAACATCAATGATATGACCATAAAATCCTTCTGACTACTTAACAACATTAGTGGCCTAATCGACGTCGATGACTTACAAACATAGGTCTTCTCTAAAACTACCCAAAATCATGACCCAACAACCAGCCCTAACAATATAGAAGTCACCTTAGACTTCTCATGGGGCACATTGGAGATCACATACATCTCCCTAACCACAAAAAATAATACTCAAGATCACTTATATCTTAGCCTGACTCAACAAATGACCTCAGAGATCACGACTATCTCCTCAAACCACAACCACTTTTGGGACAACATTTCCTTGGTTGTTTTGATTGCATATGCTACGTCATAAATAGTTAGCAAATTATACGCACCCCTCACACCTATTGTCAAATTGTGACCAAGTTGATCCCCAATATCTATGATATTTTCATGTTTTCCAAGAGCACATCCTAGCTTAGATACTTGGAACATGATGCACATTAGAGCTATAGCTTTGATCGATCAAACCCAATCAGCTACCACTAATAAGCTGGGGACTAGTTACTTCAATTTTAGTCCTCATCGACCATTGGATCTATAGCTTTGATCATTTTAACCCAATCAACTACCACTAATAAGCTGGGGACTGATTACTTTGATTTTAGTCCTCCTCAACCTTTCCTATGACAATTTGACCTACCTATCAAGTGAAGTGGTATACATGAAATCTTAACTATTACAATGTTCACACTCTAATCTCACCCTACCCATCTACTACCTATCAAATTGGCACTCAATTTCAGATTCCCTTCTCTCAATTCTCAATTTGAGGGGAATACCTCATCCCATACCTGGGGAAACCTACATCTATTTTTGTCTTGTAGTTCATCAGAACAAACCACAAGACAAAAAGGGGCAAATGATCACTAACCAACTAGCAGATGCCCCTTTAACTGATACCTAACCCTCTAATTATGAATTTCCTAATGAGTCTATCACCATGTTATCCACTGATGACATCCCCTATCAAATGATAATGTTCTTTGATGGATATAAATGTCAACTTGGTGGGGGTGTGGGGGTCATTCTCATTCCTCACAAGGGTGAGCCCATACCTCTATCCTTTAAACTTGACTTTTAATGCACCAATAACATGGCTGAATATGAAGCCTTAGTTTTGGGGTTTCAAACTACCATTTTCCTAGGCATTAAGATAATCAATATCTTTGGTGACTCACAACTAGTCATTAATCAGATTAATGGTTCATATCTTTGTAAAAATGAAGTTTTGCAATGATATAAACACTGTGTTGACACATTGTTAGGGTCTTTCGACCGCTATCTCTTGAAAACTATTCCTCACTCTATGAATAAGTTTGCCAACACAATGGCCTCTCTCACCTCACACATCCCATCTTCATCTACTTCCTTAAGAATCTATGTCATGGTATACCATTTGGCATTGCCCTCATATATCTCAACTGACATCAACTTTGTTGGCAATATCGACTCTAGTCGACATGATGTTTGCTATAAATAACTTCTTGACTACTTGACTTATTCTATCATTCTTCTTGACCTCTCTAGTAATAGATGGTAGGCTTTTATTAAGAGTACTGCTTGTTAAACCATGTTAGGGGGTCTTCTCTATAAATGAGGTTTTGACAGCCTCCTTTTCTGATGCCTAACCACCATCGAGACATCTCATGCCATCAAACAAGTCCATTATGGGATTTGTGGAGGACATTTTAGTGGTAACTCAGTTATAAGGCACATCCTCCACCTAGGCTATTATTGGCCCACTCTTAACCAAGACTGCAGTGACTATGTTTGACATTATATCAAATGCCAACAACATGCTAACCTACTTCACGTCCCTAGCCACGCTTTACAAGTTGCTAAGGATTTTTGGCCCTTTTCACAATGGGGCTTAGATTTAATTGGTGAGATTAACCCTCATTCATCTCTCTAACATTAGTCTATTATCACAGTGACTAAATATTTCACTAAATGGGTGGAAGTTGTTCCCCTCATCTCCACTAAAGCTGACAAAATCATTAACTTCATTAACCACCACATCATCTATCATTTTGGTGTACCTCACAAGATAATCACCGATAACAACAAATATTTCAAAAACAAAACCGTCTAAAAGCTTTGTGATGCTTTTGGCATCAAACTTAGCTTCTCCTCACCTTACTATCCATAAGTAAATGGAAAGGTAGAAGCTTCTAACAAAATCCTAACTAAAATCCTAATGAAGGTGGTCAATGACACTGGAAGGGATTGATACACTCACATTCCCTTCACTTTATGGGCCTATCGCACTAGCATTAGAACCCCTATGGGTATTACTCCTTTTTCCTTAGTGTATGGAATCGAGGCCATCTTGCCTCTTCAAGTAAAAATACCTTCTCTTCACATCTCCTTGCACGACATGCTCTCTAATGATGACTTTTGTCAAGATCGATTAACACAACTCGAGTTACTCGACGAACGTTGTTTTCCCACTCTTAATCATCTTCATATCTACCAAGATCGCATCAAGCATGCCTATAACAAAAAATTGAACGAGTGAGATTTCAAAATTGGAGATCTCATCCTTAAAGAAAACCAACACATGACCAATATGGAAAGAAGCAAAGGAGGCAAGTTTTCTCCTAATTGGCTCAGACCTTATATAATAACTCACAAGTATGGATTAGGCACTTATCAATTATCTTCTCTCAAAGGCCAACTAGAACCTGAGCCCCTTAATGCCTTGCATCTATAACCATTTTAATATTAACCAAGTAATCATTCACTTGATGTTTAACTTGAGCTCATCCCTTGAACAACCCCCGTCATCCTCATTCTTATTTCTTTCAACCCTTTTTCCCTACAAAAATTAGTTAACCCTTTTTTAAGAATTAATGCTTTGTATTAATAAAAGGGAAACCCCTAAACCTCTATAGTCTAGTCCATGACTAAAATTTTAATTGACAAAAAAATCATAAAACTAGGATGCCTAAAAAAATATTAAAAGGTCATAAACTATAAATGTAGACTACTCCCTCGAAGGATAGCTGCATTATTGCTATAATTAATAGACTGCTCCCTTAAAGGATAGCTATTCAAAGAAATCAAAACATATAAAGCAAAATATAGACCACTCCCTCAAAGGATGGCTATGCCCAAATTTTTCTACAAAAATAACGCCCTCTCAGAAGCTCCCCACATCGATCAGCTTAACATGACCACAAAAAAAAAATCCCCAAGTAGACTTCCCACATTGATCAATCTCCCAAAACCAAAAAAAAAAATTGACTAACAAACTATTAAGTCATGGACTTGCCTATAGAAGGTCACCTATAAAAGGGGCAAAGTTATCCTTACTAAAAAGGGTTACGCTATCCTCACATATCACATAATCACACCTATTACCCCAAAATACTCAAGGGATTTTGAGCTCACTTAACGTCAAGTGATTAGGGTACTTCTCTAACAAAAACCAATGGTTAATGATGTAATGCATGAATGGGGATTTTATTTGCAAAAACCCTATCTATGTTATCATTATGGTCCTTGTCAATGAAATAACAACGCGACTTTCACTTCTTACACACCTTCGTCACATGCCAGTTTATCTTTTAGGATGCATTGTCCTAAAATTATATGCTCGCATATTGTCATCTCATAATTTTCACTATAAAGTTATGAACCTAACATTCAACTCAATTTTATCATAAATAACATCACATGTTTTTGATAAAATACAACCAAAACATTTTCTAACCAATCACATAACATCATGATTTATTTAATGTAAATACCAATTTTTGTTATATAAATTATCATAGCCCATTCACATTAATTTCTATGGAAAATAATACACATGGAAACTATCAACCAAACATAATTTATGTCAAGCATATACCATCACCAATATGGAAACCTATTGAAGCATAAATAAACTCATTTCATTTTTAGCATACACCATCACCAATATGGAAAATTGGTAAGGATGAAAAAACACATAACCTATGTTATAGCATACACCATCACACAATATGGAAAAGGCTATAACATCATCATACACTCATCATTTCAAGCATGTACCATCAAATATATTGGAAATGGTAAAAACACTAACATAACCAAAACAACTAACACAAAGTCACATCCATAACATGTCAATATCTTAAACATCTCATATATATATGATTGTCAAATGAAGGTATACATAAAAAAATATCTAAAATAGTACAATATATATATGCCTCTCTCAAAATGTATGTACATCTCACATTAATGGCATGCAAGCTAGTATATATATATACTCCTAAATAACTACAAACACCTCAAGGATATGGTGGTGGTGGTGGTCATGAAGATGCCAAATTGTCTCCACCCTCTGACTATCATCATCTCTGAGAACTGGAGGCAGTGGCATGTGACACGTATCTCTGCTGAGCTAGCATCTCAGAATATCACTAGATCTATGGAAATTCCTTGATGACACCCTCATAATATGTGATCTCATCCAACACAATATTGTACTTAGATATAGGTCTAGTCTATAGTGGACCCATCAATCTCGATGCCATGCCCTATAGAGAACTCTATGGCTATGGCTGAGGTGGTTGCTCCACTGCTTGCTAAGGTGGTTGTTGAACCTGTGGCTACAGTGGCTACTCTGGTGATGGCTGAGCTGGCTACTACAATAGCTAATATGGTGGCAACTAAATAGGGCCTTACCCTCCAAAACCCTACCCTACCAATACTTGTGCCTGGGCTGTAACCACCTTCCCCTATAATGTAGTAACCTACCATGTTAGGGCAACCACCTACACTGTCAAAACTATCACCTATCCTTGAAGCACTACCACTTGTGCTCATGCTACATCTCTCACTTAAATGGTGACATCCCTCTCTCTATTGACCACCTATAGATTAGGAGGTGGTCCCCTCTGAATCATAGCATAATGACCTACCCACCAAGCCAAGTAGGTCATTATACACCCTAGATCTACCACACCTAGATGTGCAGGTATCTCCTCAAAATCTTGCTACTTTGTCTCCTCTGGTAGTGGGAGGGGTGTGTCAATATCATCACATATATACTATGGGAGAGCAGGTGGCACATCCTATAATAACCCATATTGGCACCACACTCTCTCAGCAAGAACTCTTTCAAGCTCACCAGCTCGCCTGCCCCTCACCCATCGCAGGCTCTGAACCCCCACTAGCTACTTTGCCTAACCTTTGGACGCCAGATATAACAATTATGGCCTCAAAATGATATTTGTTGGGATTAGGGCATCTAATACCCCCTGTAATACTCAATATCTCAGACGATGGCATTCACACATGTCTATGCCATGACCTCTTGCCACTACCTAAAATAAACTCTAAATTTGGCCTGGATCGCTACTAGGAGACCAAGAGGTCATGTAACCATGATATGTTATTAAGCCCAATAGTGCAAGAGGTGGCCCACACATAAGTTATACTACTGCTACCAATTGATCCCCATAACTCCCTATATAACTGAGCTAAAAATACTAGAGCCCATGCAAAAATTGTCTGCTCCCCTAACATGTCTGCCAAAACCTCAGTCATCAAGATTGGGAATCTCCCTCCATCTACATCAAGAAGGGCATATACAATGATGTCAATCATCATTAGGATGGCTAGTTGATGCTCATCCTCATCAGTAGCATAAATAGGCTCATAGGCAAAACTTGCTGAATGGTAGGTCACCTCAACAATGTGCTCCCTAAACAATGTAACCATATGAATGCCATGTTCCTCTCTCAAGCATGCATATAACTCTACCCCTTGTATTGTCAATCACAAAATTTGGTACACATCCTCCACTATAATATTCAACTCTCTAATTAGTAGGTGAAAGGTGTTGGTGTTATGATCCCACCGCTCGATCAATGCCACCATCAAAATGACATCCCTGACAACTCCATAATATCGCCATAACCTATCAAGCCCTACAATAGCCATATGTGCCCACTCATCCCTTGTGATGTCTAGATGCATTTGCATCAGTAATATAGGGAGATGATCTCACAATGTCAATGTCTGTCTAGCCTACATCTAACCAACACACATGCAACAACGTTAGCAAATGTTACATAAATAATTAACAACCTCTTTGACTCTTCTTCCCTTTTGGGAGAACTACATTGGCCTGAGGCCCTTACAACAGGGGCTATGTAGGTAGCACTCATTTGACATGGGGTTTTCTAAGGTTAGCTTGGCTATTCATTTATTTGTCTACCTAATGGACCAACTATCTAAACCCTAAGCTCACTACTTACCCTAAACCCTAGGTTCATCACCTATCCTAAACTACCTCATTTTTAGTCTTTTTAACCATCTAACCTTTAACCATGACATAACCTAGTCAAACCCAATCCATAACCTACCCTCTACTTTCCCCTTTTGGGAGAAATACATCAGCCTGAGGCCCCTCACATGGGCTATGTAGGTAGCACTCAATTGACATGGGGTCTTCTAGGGTTAGCTCAGCTAAATCACCATGTAATCACCATAATTGACTTACACTTTCCCATCAAACAAACCTATATGCCTATCACCTAAGCTCTAACCTAACTGACGTCAGCATCTAACTTGCTGACATTAGTGGCTAAAAGTGATTGATGTTGGTCATATTGACTGACATCAATCACTTTATCGGTTGACATCAATGGCACCACTAACATCAGTGACTAGCTTGGCCCTAGGGCCAAACGAGGTGAGCCCTAAAATTTAGGGCTTCCCCACTTCACCCCCAAAAACCCCCCAAAACACTCTTAAAGCTGTTTGAAGTACCCTACCTAACCTACCAACCCTTCTAATACACTTCCCCCCTAATCTATTGCTAAAAACTCAAAAAACTACAAAAATAACATCAAATTCATAACCAATCACAAATTCAAATAACACACCCTACCTCATCTCGTCATCACCACGAAGGTGGTATAATGGGTGTCAGTGGTGGTGGTCTTCCTTTAGGGCCTCCTCTAGCATCTGCCATCTCCATCTACCTTGACTCCTCAATCCAATCACTGGTGGCTCACAATGCTCCCAAAAATTCACAAACACTCCAACACTCACCAACACTCCTCACCACTCACACCCTGACAGCTAGCACTACTGACACAAACAAATAGGAGGTCTCTAAAACTCAAAAACTTAGATCTCTCTTTTTCAACATTTCAAAAGTCACAAATGACTTTTGGTGGGCCACCAATCCATTTTTGTCAAGTTTGTTAAGCCACTGACATCGGTAAAATTGTGCCCTAGGCCACTGACATTGGCTGATCTTCTACCAATGTCAACAAAATAATGCAATTCTATATGACTTACATCAGCTATCTAATTGGCATCAGTGATATGACCACAAAATCCATTTAACTACTTACTAACATCAGTGGCCTAACTGATGTCAGTGACCTAAAAACATAGGTCTTCTCTAAAACTACCCAAAATCATGACCAAACAACCAGCCCTGACACTATAGAAGTCACCTTAGACTTCTCATGGGGCACATTGGAGATCAGATACATCTCCCTAACCACAACAAACAACACTCAAGATCACTTATATCTTAGCCTGACTTGATAAACGACCTCAGAGATCACGACTATCTCCTCAGACTACAACCACTTTTGAGACAACTTTGCCTTTGTTGTTTTGATTGCATATGCTACCTCATGAACAGTTAGGAAATTATACGCACCCCTCACACCTATTGTCAGATTACGACCAAGTTGATCCCCAATATTTGTGACATTTTTGTGTTTTCCAAGATCACTTCCTAGCTTGGATACTTGGAACATGGTGCCCATTGGAGCTATAGCTTTGATTGATCTAACCCAATCAGCTACCACTAATAAGCTAGGGACAAGTTACTTCAATTTTAGTCCTTCTTGACTATTAGAGCTATAGCTTTAATTGATCTAACCCAATTAGCTACCACTAATAAGCTGGGGACTGATTACTTTGATTTTAATCCTCATCAACCATTAGAGTTACAACTTTGATTGATCTAACCTAATCAACTACCACTAATAAACTAGGGACCGGTTACTTTGATTTTAGTCCTTTTTAACCATTAGAGCTACACCTTTGATCATTTTAACCCAATCAACTACCACTAATAAGTTAGGGACAGATTACTTTGATTTTAGTTCTCCTCAACTATTAGAGCTATAGATTTGATCATTTTAACCCAATCAGCTACCACTAATAAGCTAGGAATTGGTTAGTATGATTTTAGTCCTCCTCGACCTTTCCTACGATAATTTGACCTACCTATCAAGTGATGTGGCATACGCACAATCTCAACTATTGCAGTGTTCACACTCCAACCTCACCCTACCCATCCACTGCTTATCAAATTAGGACCCAATTTTAGATTACCTTTTCTCGATTCTCACTTTGATGGGGAATACCTCATCCCATACCTGGGGTAACCTACATCTATTTTTGTCTTGCAGTTCATCAGAATAAACCATAAGACAAAAAGGGGCAAATGTAGACACCAATATCATGTCAACCCCCCTTGGTCCCCTTCTAAATGTTAACACTCCTAACCCACACTTTCACACCTTATTAATTTAAAAACTACTTATTTTAAATTAATTACCTCACCTTGGACACCTCACCTAGACACCTCACCCTAAGACCATTTCTTAGCCTATGAGTCAAATTGAGACTAGGTCCTCCAAACCTTAACTATCCATGACTTATTCTCACCCCATCTTAACTCCCTAACCAACTCTCATGCCTCATAAGCCCTTATTTTTTACTGTTCTCTAATGTAAAAATATCCCTTTTACCTATTATCTCTTTGCTAACATCGATCAACCCACGACTGACATCGACAGTCCTATGCCAATGCCGGTGGGATCACTGACGTCAGTTACATAATCCAAGCTCTAACATTGAGCTAAGGCTACCTTTTCACACATTGTCACACACACTCTAAGATTTCAAGCACTAGAACTCAACTATTATTTTCTTGGCTACCAAAGCTCTGCACAAATCATTTCAGAGACTAGATTGAAAGATTGTATGAGGACCTCGAGCTATTGAATTGAAGCAATCTGTGTTCACTTCATTGGCTCACAACACCAATCACATCAGCCACAATAGGAATCACTATTCTGACACCTCTAGTTCTTCACTTTATAAAGCTAAGTACTCTAGTTTTCATTTCAGTGTTTTAAAATATATTGTCAATTAGTTTTTATTGATATTTCTAAATACTTTTGAGAGGCCTAACTTCTTTCATGGAGGGGCTGAAAGGCCTTCCCCTTATTCTCACCCCCTTTTCACACCAATCCTCTACCTATACCCTTCCTCAGACCTCATTCACCTTCCCACAACCCTGTACCAACCTCTAAACTTCCAAAAACCCCTCTGTCTATCCCAAAAATACTCTAAAATCCATCCAAGGCTGACGATCCCAACTGACATTGGTAGACCAATCAACCTCAGCATCTACAACTCAAATTGACATTAACAGACCAACTAATGTTGGCACCTTCAGCCAGACTAACATCGACAACCCAACTGACATCAGCACCATTTACCTGACCAACCCCGACAGACCCATTGATATCGATGACTGTGTTTTGAATCAACAAACCAAAAATCCATCCAAACAACCCATCTAGAGTAGATAGAACCTTTAGCTAGCCTTTTATAGCATTCTAAGATACATGGAGTGCAAGGAATAGGTACACACCATCTACTTTTCTATTTCTTTAGTCATTTATCATTTCTTCCTTTACAATACTTTTATCTTTAAACGATGGACTATCATCCCTTAAGGAGCTTCATGTTTTTGGGACTGAGCGCATAGCTTGGTAGTCCACCATAGCCTCTTCTAACATCTTTCTTTTTTAAGTTTCATTCTTACTGTAGGTGTTTCCTCCATATCTAAAGAGGAGATCCCACAAGGCTTGGATACAGTGCACACTAAATCCGAGTAACATTAAACCCATAACCTCTTAACCTTAGTTTCTTTCTCATTTGAATGTAATTAGTGAAAATCTAGGGAAAAACTTATGTTGATCTTTAAGGGCAATGTGAGTTTGACTATAACCTAAAAAACTATCCATAAGGGAAAACATTCATAGTCATTAGTGGAATCAACGATGGAATCAATGGAATGTAAAGGGTAGTTATCCTTAGGACTTGCAATATTAAGATTATGAAGATTGATGTAAATGTGAATGACCATTGTGACTTTATTATGAATAGAGAAAAAGTTTAAGACCCATTCTAAAAATTCCATCAACTTGATAAATTTGTCATTAATAAGTTAAATGATTTATTTATGGCATAAATTAGAAACTTCTGATGGAATTTTTTGTTGTTTTTGTTGCACAAGATTGGCATCAAGATAGGTGATGCTATTGTGCACCATGATGTTAGCATCAATTATAGGCATGTCTTATAGGAAAAAGTGAAAGTCTAATGATATTTATCAAATAATAAGTTGAAGTTATCATGTTTAGCTAGTGTAAGTTCTTGAGAGACTATGATTGGTTGAGGGCATGATAGGGTACCATATTTAATTCTTGTAGTTTTCTCGATAAGCATAACATTGTCATATTGGAAATGATATGGTTCATTAGGGAGAGATGAAATGGGATTTATTTTAAGATCAATTCTAATGATTAAGTTATTGAAATAAAGGGATTTTTTCTTGAAATTCCCAAGTTTATGATGTTGTCAAGGGAGTTAAGGTTCTCAAGCATGAATCAATTCAATAATAGATTCATTATTAGGTAAAATAGGAAGAGGAAAATAATAATTGACATATACTTCAAAATCAATAATTTTATTATGATGGTGATCATATTTATAATGTATTTGACATACATATGTGGCCTTGACATATAATGTAATCTCAAGAGTAGATTGATAAGGGGAAGAAGGTTGATATGATGTAATTAGAGTATTCATAGTATTATGGATGGGAAGAGGATTGGAAGGAATGATTGGTTCATTAGGAGTAATATAAGATGTAGGAAGTTCTAGGGGTTCATAAAGTAAGATTTGTTTTACTACTAAGGAGTATGAATAAGGGGATAATTATTAGGATGTACATGACCTTCAGGTGCTAATTTAACATCTATTGAGATGGTATAAACATCATTATTAAAATCATGCATTTGAGCTAGAGTTTTATAATGTTGTTGAACATCCAAGTTTCATGATTGAGGTTATTCCATGATGTAGTTATAATCATAGGTTAGATAAATTATACATGCTTAAGATTTATAGAAAACTTCAAAAGGGGAGATTCCTAAATCACTCTATTTACATGGAGACATGATTAAAGGATATTAGAATAATTTAGCCACTCCATAATTATTGCATGTGAGGTCATATTCTATATAAGAGGCTTCCTAAGAATTTTATGGAGGGTGAAATTAGTGATCTCATCCATGATAGGGATGGTGAGATCAAGAGGTAATAAATAATAAGGTAACACTCAAAAATGCAAGAAGGTATATTGGTAGTGTTATAGGTATTTTGTAGGTCATTAGGCTCATCATCATCAGAATCAACAAGAGTGAAATGTAAATACAGATTCATGTTGATGAATTCAAAAAAGGTAGCACTATTGGTCTTTCAAATTATGGGAATTTGATATTAAGATTTGGGATTTGGAAGATTAATACTCCAAGGATTGGGATCAACTTAATGTTTATAACTTTTTTAGTTATGAAAAAACTTAATACATTGGCTATCAGAAGAGGTGATATCCCTTATTTTATGAGTCCATAGATGTCCTAAGAGTATGCTTTAAGATAATGATAAATAAAAGACCATGAGCTTAGTTTAGATGGTCTTAGGTCAAATCATAAGAGAGATCCAAATACAACCAAGTTGATTTTGATTAGTTTTGTCAAATCTATGGCATGTTAAGAAAGTTTTCTTAAGATGATACTTATTATATCCAAGTTGTTTGATGAACCACTAAGATGTCACATTAATATAAAACCCTTCATATACTAATAATTTAGGAATGAGGGTGGTATTAATGAATATTTTGTGAACAAAGGTGGATCATCATCCTAAAATATGATCTCATCATTAGTCATCTTCTTAGAGGATCTCTATAGATGGATTCAAAGAATGGAAAATTGATTCAATGGTATGCACTTTAGTTAGTTGAGGATCATGAGAATATGGTTCCTCTTCTATGGAAGATGGCTCTTCAATTTCATGAATTTTTTCATGAGGAACTTATGATGATAAGGAGAAGTGAAAACTAACTACATAAGAGGTATCTTGAAAGGAATGGAGTTGATTTCTTATAATAATTTATAATGGGTTTTAGAAGGAGAACCGATACAAGGCTTAGAAGTTAAAATAGATTTAGGAAAAAGAGAAATGGTTTAGGGTTCAGAAGGAGGAGAGGATTTCTCATTGGTTTTTGAAGCTAAGTGAGTAGTTGTAGTAGTATATTTGAGGAGTTTGTCTTCCAAATATGGTTTTTTAGGTTTAGTGATATGATCTTTGTGAGTTGGTTTACATCTATAATTAACCTTAGCTACATTGAGATATTGATAACTGGTGGGATATTGATCATAGTTAACTTTAATTTCACAAGCATCCTTGTATTATTGAGTGTTATATGTGGAAAACTATTTTTGGTTATTAGAATAAGAATATTTGGGAGCTTATCATTTTTTAGAGGCATTATTGAAATCTTTACTATGGATTTGAATCATGGATTTGTGATTGAATTAATTGCTAAGAATATAGGAGAATTTTTTTTATCCCTCTACATGTTTCATGGGAGTGACCAATGTCAACATGGAACCAAAAAAATTGATTTGGGTCATACCATTTAGGAGGATTATTATGATAAGTAAATGGTTTATAGGGTGCTAATAATTATGTCATTTTATATACAGTTAATAGTGTGTGAAAACATTAGCGATTATCATCTTTGGAAACTCCTAATTTGGTTTTAGGAGGGTTTTTGGTTATCACATTAGTTAAAGGTTGAAAATATCCTTTAATGAGTTTGGTATTAGGTTATAACTATTTTATTAGGAAGTCTTGATGCTTGGCTTGGTCAAGAGCTTCATTGAGCATTTGAGAGATTTTTTTTGAAACTTATATTGAAGTGAAAGAGTTAATGAGGCTATAAAGATTTTTAAAAAATTGTAATTAGTCATGTTATGATCATAATTTTAAGACAAATATTTCCATCATTTAATAAAATCATGAGATGATTCAGTGGGAGATTCCTTAGCATTGATAAAATGGTTGAGGTAGTTTTAGGGAAGATCATTGTTTTGAAACTCTTTAACTAAAGGATTGACTAAATCTTCTAGTTTACATATGAAATGCTAGGGGAGTTGATTATACCATTACAATAAATCACCATTGAAAGTTTTAACTAAAATTTTAGCTGTGGCAAAAGTATTAGTTTGGATGCACTCCTTATAGATATTGCCAAATGCATTAGGAAAAGATACAGGGTCTTTAGTCCAATCATAATTAATAGTTACAAATATGTTACCAATTTCAATATTAATTATAAAATATGATAAAGGTTTGTTTTCAATTTTTTAGATCATCTTATTGTTCATGATAGGTTGGGGGGTGACATGCCCCACAACATCTCTAAGAGTCGGAGGAATAAAATTTTGATTATTTTGAGGGAGAAGAATGGGAGGTTGATTAGCCATGCTGATAAAATAATATTGTAGTTTCATTTTTTGGGAGTTGTTATATGTTTTCATTATGTTTATTTTTTACACTATATGTGTTATAATTTGAGTGGTATCACTTTTTGGATTGGTGTTTTTATGAGGATCCCCAAGTTGGTATTAAGGGGAGGGTTGTTAGGTGATGGGTTATGTATACACATAATATTTCAAAACTTTATCAATTATTGATGATATCTATCTTATAGGAACATATGAAGTCTCAATCTATTTGAGTGCATGCCCTAATGAGTGCACTATGAAAGTAGTGGGTAGACCACTGGTACTTTATAGGATTGTTGTCCCTTATTTCTACTTGTTATCTACACACCCATATCCTAAAAACATTCCCATAAGATTTTCTTCCTATTTTGCACCCTTTTATAGTAATTTACCACATTTGTTAACCCTTCCCTATCCTAAAACCCTTTTTTATGGTTTATGTTACATATTCAACCCCATAAACCTTTTATTATCATTGATAAAACTTATTAGGGTCTACGTCAGCCCCTGACTAAACTAATACATGACCTAATTTATTTTTTCAATAATGGTACTAGGTCTAGTGGGTCGACCTTGTCGGATAAACTTTTGTAAATGATTAGGGTTATATACACTATATAAAAACATCTATTTTCACATTTATAATAGAAGAAAAGAAGAATTAATATATATTATGCATCTGCTTATCCACCATTCTACTTGAGGAGTAGGCTTAGGGTTTCATACTTTATTTGAAGATACAAATCTTGTCTTGTGTAGAAGTCTTTTGGATGCATTGATAGGGTTTTTAACCTAGAGATGATTTATCCTTGTCATCCTTACATAGTGTAATAACCTCTTGTGAATCACTTTGGCTAAGGGATAGATTGAGGTTTGGTGGATTTGTCTTCAAAGGTAAGTATTCATAACTATGTTCCTCCTTTGTAACAGTAGATATATATGCATTTGTACTTATATTCCATGCTATATGTATTATATGCATGTTTAATTTTCATTATTATGACCCCCACTTTGTGCCACAAGATTTAGTGAACACTATATTAGATTTTACTTTACTTATAATTAGTTTAGTAAATATGAAAACACAGGACCTAGTTAAGGTTATTGTATAGTTTTGCTTAACTGGAGGCTATATAACTCTCCCCACTGAATTTATTATGGTAAGATATCCCTTGGCTAGGTCTAATTTATCCATATTGATCATGACCATAATTATCTAATGTATCCATAATCAAAAGTGTAAGTAGGATTTATGTTCTCTTATCTAGGATTGATTTATAGATCTACTATATTTCTCATTTCATGCATTTTGGTGAACATGACATTAATCTAACAATTACAAGTTTTATTTCATGATTTTATGTATCACCTTATTATATTTTTATATATTTGAAGTACTATATCAAAATAATCGATATAGTTTTAACTTTTTATGTATGGGTTTAAGACAAAACAACTATGTTATATGTGTGTAGGTCTTCATTAGATATAAGTTATTGGATCTAATAGGTCAACTCAGTAATATTATTTAGTTTTATATAATAATACAAGTTTAAATAGGTTAACTTTGTCATCGTCTCCTCTCTACCAACATTTATAGTAACAAACTAGGTTGAACAAGTTGACTTAGTCATCTTATTCTTCTTCAACACATGGTGTTTTTCAGAACTATGTGAAACCAATCAGCTTAGTTTGTAGAATTTAAAAGAAGAATTTAAGGCACTTTAGCATAAATTTTTTAATCCTAACCATCTTAAATCCACTAAGGTTTCTCTCTTTCCTTTCTCTATCATTTTAGTACTTTTTTTAGATTTGTTTTTTACAAGTTAGTAGCCTTTAAAGCAACAACCTTACAACTAACTAAGTTGACCTGATCAACTTAGTTCTATATCTTGTCTACTATCTAAGAGATATAGTTAACCCATTGGTCAAATTAGTTATATATCTTATCTACTATCTGAGAGATATAGTTAGCCTATTTGGCTCTATTCTTTAAGACCTTAATTCTATTAGAATAATAATGAGCTAGTCAAATCTATTCTATACTATTTGCATATAGTATCATCCGAACTGACTCTATATTATTCTACATCAAGTAATTAAAAACTATTTTATATTAATTAATTCATATTTATTTTTTTAGTTATTTTCATGCTTAGATTAACTCACATAGTATAAATAGGTGGTTTTTCAAACTTCCATTTAGTTACACTATTTTTCTCTTTTTCACACACTACCAAATCACACAATATTTAAAATACATTTAAACACTTATCTTGTCAAAGTTTATCTACTTGGATTTCATCACCAAGGGGGAAGCCAACTTAGTCTTTTGGCTAAGTATAAATATGTGGTTAATGGTATATACTAGCAAATCAATTGACACCCTTATCACTTTGTATTGTGAAGTGAGGGGTGGGACCTCATGCCAAGTCATTATCATTGCCAACATAGATTCCTTTCAGCCTAAACATCTTGAAACCATCCATAGATTGCTTTTCTAGTTTCCTATTTTTAGCCAACTCTCTTATCACACTTAAATCAATACTTTCTAATAATCTAATAACAATTAGGATGACCACTTAGTTAACAGTTACCTTTTAGTTTATTATTTTCTCTTTGATCATTGAGTGTTTTATTATAAAATCTTACATTATCTAGTGTTGGTGTAAGTTTTTGTGTTATGTGTCCCAATTGGATCACTCACATTGATCTAATTATTTGTGTGTTTTCTTTCACTTTTTGCATCACATATATTGTAAAATTTTCCTCTATTTTAACACACTATCATTTTGTTCAATATAGTATCTTATAGACTATTTTTTCCTCTATGAGTAGTACACATTTGACCTATACAACTATGTATCCTTATCATCATGATTTATCTCCCATTCTATAATATAAAGTCTAGCTATACAACTCTATATCTTGTTATGCCAGTTAGGTTACATAACTAAGTCAACCTATATGACTCTTTTTTACCTACTAGATTATAGTACATATCCAACCTATTTAAATTTGTATCCTTTTTAACTTTTTTTATTTGCATCATCTTAGTCTTCTTTTATCTTTTTCTCTCATCATGCACTTCCTATTTTAAGACAACACTAAGTTTAACTCAATAGATATTAAGACATTTACCAACCCCAATAGGTTTTATCGTAAGCATCTTTTGGCTCCTACCCTAGATTCAAGTAATGTGCATGTACCCACTCACACTACAAACTATGGGACCCCTCCCAATTCATCTTTAGCTCACAACCATATTTTATCCTTAGAAGATAATCCTAAATTATAATATACTTTAGAAATGCTTTTATTCCTTAATGAATTTCCTTAACATAGAGGAAAATATCCTTATACTATTTACCATTTTATGATAAGTTTTCAAGCTGAAGAATTGCATTCACATTCCCCGTATTCTTGCATAGATTTGAGGACGATAGCTTATTTTCCTCTCAACATCTTCATTCACTTTGTTGAAAATATTTTCATTGATGTCAAATTAGCATTTAATGCCTAAATGTGTTTTTAATGTTTATATATTGGCTAAGGTGTGTTAATATTAATTAAATATTGATAAATATATTCTTGTTTATATAAAGACAAAAAAGGGTGCATGAGGAAGTTGAAGAGTCATCACTAAAGACAAAAGAGGAAAAGGATGAATTTTTACATGAAGGGTCACCTTGAGGAATCCAAAGAGTCATCACTAAAGACAAAAGATGAAAAGGATGCATTTATCCATGAAGGGTCACCTTGAGGAATTCAAAGAGTCACTAGGTAAAGACAAAGAAAGAGTCTAAAGGGTCATGCAAGGGTGAATTCCAAAGGTCATTTGGAAAGCTATAAAAGTAGGTTTGTGAAGCCATTTAGATATATGAAAGTGAGTGATTTTATCTAGCTAATAAGAGTAGAGGAAAGTGGATAAAAGAGAAGAGATATAGTAGTGTGTTATCATTTATTGAGAAAGCAACATTGAGAGATAGTTGGTGTTTTATACACAAAGAGGGGTTGGTGATCCTATGGTTGGCTGCTCATGAATTATTTATATGTTGGTGCTCCTACAAGTTGGTGCTTGTGAACTTTTTAACTTGAGTTGGTGCTCATTTATATAATTGATATTGTTCTATGTGGTTTTCCCCACTTTGGGTTTCCACGTAAAATATGTTGTCTCTCTCTTTCTCTTATGTGGTGCATGTTATTGCTTTTAGTTTTATTACATATCTTGAATGCATAACTAAGTGGTTAAAATAAAAGGAATTTGATTAAGTAAAATATATATCATGTGCTTAATAATTAGTATCAAAGTAAGTTCCTTTGAAAAGAGTTTAACAACTTAAAGGTAGATCAGGGAAAGCATAAGATGTCCAAGAAGCTAAAGAAGGACAATCAAGAGTTGAAATCTATGGTCAAGGATATTAAGGAATAGGTGTGTATCTTCGATTATAAGTTGGATATATAAGCTAAATAAGATAAGATATTTATTCAAGATCTTAAGAACCAACTAGAGGTTGTAAATTCAAGTTTGAAATTAAGAGAAGAAGAGTGTAATTAGTTGAAGGTTGAGTTAGGTTATTTAAAGGATAAGCATGAGAGGCTCATAATCTAGGTTGAGAAAGATCATGAAATATTAGTCCAAGGTAAGAAGGATGCAAGTTTTAAAGGCAAATTAAAGAAGATAATTAGGTAGCCCAATGATTTCAAGTTTTTAAATTTTTTTCATGGCCATTATTTTATTTGTCATCATGTTGGTCATAGGGCAAGAGACTATATGAGGAGAAGAAATTAGTCAAAGGGAGATCTCAATCACATTTAAGAAGAAGGTATGAGAAATGTTGTTTGATTTTGTTGTCATAAGGTTGTCCATATTACTAAATTATGTCCAAATAAAGTAAAGAGATATTTAAGGTATGTCAAAGGATACAGAGCCCCTACAAAATATGAGAAGAGCCAAATTTAAGTTTGGATACCTAAGATAGTAAAGGTTGATCAGGTTGAGTTTAAGAGTGAGAATAAATTACTTGTTATAATAGATAAAGAATTAGATAGGAAGGATTTTGAATAATATCTTGTTACATTGGAGTATGAGCCTTGCCAAGATAAGATAGTTATAAGAGTTGAGAAGATGAAACACATCATGAATTTAGAGGTTAGTAAGTAAAATAAGTTAGACAGGCTTAAATAGGTTCTAAGAGAAAGACACAAGAAGATCAAGGAAGTAAGAGAGGAGATATGGGAATATCTTGCAATTTTTTTCTAGGACCCTTTGTGTGGGGTGTCTCTTTTAGGCTTCAAGGAGACACTATTATGGAAAATTGAAGCATGGTGGATGTTGTTGGGTCTTGGCTATGTTGCATGACAAGAAGGTGAGCTAATAGATTAATTTATATATCAATTGAGGTGGAGATAAGTGTAATCTACAGTAAATATGTACAAGGAATAGGTAAGGAATAGGTATGGAAATAGGTTTAGGAAATATGATGATATAGTAAGGGGGAGTTAATATACATTTTTAGTTGGTTCAATTTATAGGTCTTAATTTTAGGTTGGCATGTACAGTACAGGTTTTCAAAATTGGTGATAGTTTTAGGTTGCCATCAAAGACAAGGGTGGAGATTGGTGAAATATTTCATTGATGCCAAATTAGAATTTAATGTCTAAAGGTGCTTTTAATGTTTATAACTTGGCTAAAGTGTGTTGATATTAATTAAATATTGAAAAATATATTTTTGGTTGCATAAAGACAAAAAGGGCCCATGATGAAGTCAAAGAGTTATCACTAAAGACAAAAGAAGAAAAGGACACATTTCTCCATGAAGGGTCACCTTGAGG
Organism: Torreya grandis; assembly: GCA_037957365.1. Taxonomy (NCBI): domain Eukaryota; kingdom Viridiplantae; phylum Streptophyta; class Pinopsida; order Cupressales; family Taxaceae; genus Torreya; species Torreya grandis. The sequence goes on along the minus strand of JARHVA010001476.1, from coordinate 3,323,527 downwards.
AATATAAAGAGTCATCACTAAAGACAAAAGAGGAAAAGGATGCATTTATCCATGAAGGATCACCTTGAAGAATTCAAAGAGTCACTAGGTAAAGACAAAGAAAGAATCCAAAGGGTCATGCAAGGGTGAATTCCAAAGGTCATTTGGAAAGCTATAAAAGGATTCTTGGGATTCCATTTAGATATAAGGAAGAAAATGATTTTATCTATCTAAGAAGAGTAAAGGAAAGCAGTGAAAAGAGAATAGATATAGTAGTGTGCTATCATTTGTTGAGAAAGAAACATTGAGAGATAGTTGGTGTTTTATACACAAAGAGGGGTTGGTGCTCTTGTGGGTGGGTGATCATGAATCATTGTCATTTTGGTGCTCAAAAAAGGTGCTGGTGCTCTTATAGGTTGGGGTTTGCAAAGTTTATAACTTGATTTGGTGCTCATTTATATAATTGAGATTATTCTCCATGGTTTTTCCCACTTTGGGTTTCCATGTAAAATATGGTGTCTCTCTCTTTCTTATGTGGTTCATGTTATTGATTTAAATTTTATTGTTTATCTTGAATGTATGATTAAGTGGTTAAAACAAAATGAATTTGATTAAGTAAAATATATATCATGTGCTTAACACACTTTTGACCCCTTATCATACTATGACCTCTTACTCTTTAATTTCTTCCACCTCCATGCCAAGTATATCTACTAACATGGCAAGTTATACATATAGTGGGCCTATTCTAATACCTAATCTTATCAATCCTTTCACTAGTGAATCATTTTATATCTATGGTAAGGATGTCTCTAGTTCTACTTCTTCTTATCCCTCTACTAGTGCATATTTTTCTACACAATCAAATCATGCTACTAGTGACTAAATTACTAAAAAATCCTCACAAGCTAATAATATCACTCATGATACCACTCATAGTGGCACCCAAGCCACTAATACCAATACTAATCCTTCATAGACTACAAATAAAACCACTTAAACCCATCAAATTTTGTTACAAACTCTTAACCAAAAGAACACTTTCCAAGCTAATAATGCCAATAAAATGATGCAAATTCAAAATCATCTTATCCATCTCCAAAATCACCCATAATAAGCTCCATAAGGAGTGCATAAGCAAAATTTCCCCCACTTCCCTTTTGGTATTCCCATGGTAATCTCATCCCTCAACATCCTCTAGTTAACAAAATAATAAAACACCTTAAAAACGAACCCCTTATACCTAAAATTTCTAACATCAATATAGGATGTATCACCCCTACCATTAGTTATAATGGGTCAACTGATCCTACCCTACACTTAAAAACGTTTAGAAATCTATACAAAGATTGGGTAAAGTTAAACATTATTGCCACTACCAATCTATTAGCAAAAACTCTCTTTGAAAATGAATTATATTGGTATAACTAGATAAAATCTCAATCCATCACTAGTTTGGAAGATTTAGTCAATTCTCTAGCCTAAGAATTTCAAACTAGTGACCTCTTTAAAAATACTTTGGCTCATTTAATTAATTTTAAACAAATTAATATGGAAATCACATAATATTTGATCACATTGTGGATGACCTTATCTAAAAAATTTAAACACAATATGGTAGATGATAATCTCTTTCATCTATTCACTAATGTTCTTTATCCTAAGTTGTAATATCAGGTCTAAACTCTCTCTCCATGAACTTTGGAAGAGGCCATTGACCAATCCAAGAACCAATATTTCCTCTTGCATCAATTTGAGCCATCTAACTTGCTATGGGTACTCACATGATAATTAAAAATAAAAATCATCATGTTACATGTGATGATGTCACTAATTCTTATGATACCATTCATAATGTTCAAGTTATTTTTCCCAACTAGGCTCTAGAACAAGCTTCCCTTCCAAACCACATTGTTAATCCTTATTTCTCTTCAAAAAGTAACATCAATGTTCATAAACCTTTATAATTAGTATATTAACCAAATCATCTCTCAAGGCCTATTATATGATATCTTTATGCCACTCATTCCTTGAAATTGTAGTATGATATAAAAACATTATGTTGGTTTCATGCTAGTTGGGGTAATTCTCATGAAACTTGTAGACAATTATGTAATTTGGCTATGGATTTTCTCCTTGGTCCTAATTTTGACTGTGATTCTATCATTAGTAAACATCAAAAAACCTATGAAACTACCTTTAAATCCCATGAAACACAAACTAAAACTCAATATTTGAACCAGGTTAATGATCATTTGTTTATCTATAAAGTTCATCTTCCAAATCACTAAGACAACAATGATAAGCCTACTCCTACCAAAAACATTGATAGACTTATATACCCAAATCTTGAAGAAAATGTGGTCAATATGAATAATATTCAAAGGTTACTTTCATTCATTTATTCTCATCCGATCCACACTCCTCAAGCATCTCATACTTTTCATGTTATCCAAGACTCTTCACCAACACACTTAATAGAGTTTGGGCAAGAAGACATTATATCTTTCGATGAACCAATTCCAACACCTCCATTAGATAAAACTTTTAATGTCATTTATATAACTCCTATAACCTCTTTACCCATCATTGATGATACTCAAAATTTAATTAAAATTTATTTAAATTTATCTCAAACCAAACTTGTGTCAACTACCCCATCCTCTAAAGACAATCAACAAAATTATCCTCCAATTAAACCTCCTATATCTTATCAACATAAATTCACATGAAATTTGTCTTCTACTTATAAGGAACTCCTTCAACACTATGTGCCTCTTTCCAATAATCCCCTTATGGGTTATGATGAATGGGATCCTATCATGAAACTTACTAATCTCCCATATCAAATCCTATTTATCAAACTTATGCAAACTTCTTTTCATCATCATAATCATCTTATACAGCTCCTCTTCAAAATGAACATCCATCATCCTCCCCTAGTAGGATGATAAGTAACCTTATATGGATTATAAGATAGCATTTTACAATAAAATGAAGAGATGTCCATACATATTGATGAAATAATGAACACTTATCTCTCCCTTAAATTCCCCATTTATTCTATGATTCTCGATGAGATTATACTTCATACGAATGATCCTACACTTTTTATTAGTATCTAAATTGGTGATATCCAAGTCAAGCATGCCTTGACTGATAAGATTTTATGTGCTTGTGTTTCCTCTCTTTATTTTATTAAAACCCTTAGATATTCTAAATGTAATCTTAAGTCCACATGAAACACATGTCAAGGATATGACCAAAGGAAAATGCCACCCTTAGGTTATGTGTGTCTCCCTATCAACATTCCATCTATCACTATTAGAGTTAAGGTAATTATATTCAAATTTATTCTATCCTATAATGATTTTATTGGTAGGACATGGACTCATCACATGAGAGTAGTTTCCTCTTTCACCTACCAATGTGTCAAATTTCCTTGTAATGGTGTAATATATAGGATTCAAGTTGACACTAACCCTTGGAATTTTGAACAACTATAGGACCATGGCATATTCAAAATTCCAACCCTTGAACCTCTGTTGATCATTCTATTTAATGAATCTACATGGTTTACCTTTCCTATCAACTCCACATGAGGTTATAATGGTCACCCCAAACTCATCGAAAATATACCACATAACCTCATAGATTTATATAATGATGAGCCTAATGAGATAAATATCAAGATCAAAAATTTGGATCTCTCTCATCACATCATTTCACAACTTCCACCTTATCTAAACTCACATTTCCATCAACCACATAGTTATGATATTCCTATTATCTTAACTAACACTCTTCACTCTATCTATCACACCACATCAGATGACAAGGTCATCCCTACCTATGCCATTGATTTTCATACACCTAACTTCAATGATGGTTATACCTTAGATGACCAATTTATAGGAGGTCTTGTTCAAGCTTGAGATTCTAAAATCATTCATTATCATTCTTCTTTACTTTAGTACTTCCATTAACCTTATTACATTCCATCTGATATAATTCCTAATTTTAGATTTTTTCCTCTTTTTCATAGGGTAGAGATGGTGCACACACCTCCAATTTATTAATATGATCATATAAGTTTGATTATGGATCATGATATGATTATTGCATATCACTTCACTAGATACCAATATCACTCTAGCTAACTTATCCTTGAGATGCTTGCAACCATTATTTATCCCTCCATGCATCCTGCACCTCCCTTAGCTAAGCCCAATTTAGATCCTATTCCCACTCCCTCTCTAGCTAAGTTTCTTATTATTTTTGTCACTACTACTCTTTTAGTTAACCCTCATCCAATTTCTCTACCAACCCACCTTCCCTTGGTGATGGTTTTCTCCCTTTACTATAGCTTTCTCCTTTGCCCACCAAATAGGTTGATCATCCATATTGTTTTATTCATAAATTTATTGATCATTAGACTAGAGAATGTTCATTAAAATATCCTTCCTTAGCTTCTATTTTCACTCCCTCTATTATTACAACCATAAATTCTAATAACAAATGTATATGTTCCTTCTATAGTATAAATAATCATTCCTCCATGAATTATCATAAGCTGAGACAATATATAAACACATACATCCCAATATTTCTCAACCCATAGACAAGGATATACCTATCCCAAAATTATTATCTAAATATCTTCCCAAATGTGGAGAGGCATATTATTTATGGCACCAATATGTTACCCATCACACTGATCATTTTTACATCCTTTAACATCATGTCAGGGACTACCTCATGATTATTCCTATGATTATTACCTTCCCTCCCATAGGTTACCCTCACAAGAAATCTCCCCATTCTTATCATATCTCCTCCACTTGTTGTCCCTTTTCCACCTATAGTTTCCCCCTATGATTCCCTCAACCATGGATCCTCCTTCACCTATGGCCACTTCCCCATTGATGATTCCTTCACCTATTACCCAATATCCATCGATGACACCTTCCTCTCCCACTGAGTTCATTCACATTACTTATCTTTAGCATCACTTACATGATAGTCCTCATTGGCATGATTCTTTAGCCATTTTTACATTTTATATCAAGTATATTCAATGCAAAGTATCTTCTTAAATTTCTTGAAGATCAATGAGACTTTGCTTGCAATCTAAGTTTAGATTCATAAAGACTTGTCATATGTTATGGATAGTGTGTGTGGATAAATGTACCACTATTTATAAACACAAAATGGTGTTTTTTTCATTTATTTCCTCATTTGGATTGGACATGTTCTCCAAATTTATATTTATCTATCCTATATCATTTGACATTATGTCAAATTTTTATTTACATGATTAATTATGTTTCACATTTGTTGTTTACAGTGTCATTTTATTATTTATATTCTATTATGGATTTTTTTTCATGATTACATCTTTTTTTCTATGCATTCCTTTTGTATGGCTATCTTTTTATTTCTCATGATTATTTTCTACCTTATCTCTCTAAACACGGATACTTATTATTGTGACTTGGTTATAAAAAAATTGATCCCCTTAGTCATTCTTTATGTACATGTGATTAGTTAGAAAAAAAATAATCTCATTAAAATCTCCTTTTACCAGTCCACCCTGGATCTTCATTTATCCCCCTTATTTCCTTTTTCAAACTAAACATACACATGGTTGAAACTTTAGATAACATGTTGGTTCATAGGTAAGCCTAAGTGTTTTATTCAGTCATATCTTTAGATAATTAGCTTAGTTCAGTCAAAGACTAAAGCTCATTTGTGTGTATCAATTTGTCTCCCACGATTGGTCATTCCTAGTCTGTATGGAGGAGGAATCTTAAAGGCCATAAAAATTCAAAATCCAAATCATTTAACAAAATTAAATAATTTAAAAGGCAACATTTAAATTTTTCAAAAGTTAAATCACACTAAAAGATGTGATTATAAGCACATATACTTTCTCTAATCAAAGATAGAACTACATAGTTGGCCTCATGATAGATTTTTAGTCCAATGGCATGCAATAGGCTAGTAGATTAGAAAAGGAGAATAAAATAATCTTTTAGTGCTACCTACTCTCTCACAAAGTACCCAATCTTCATAATAGAGTAATAAATCTATAAAAAGGTCCTAAGGAATGGGGAAAGCATTATGGTAAGGTAGGTCCATTTTAATTTTCTTGTCCAAAATAACTAACATGAGTTGATCTTTTGCCTACAGAGCTTTGTGCCTATAGTGAATAGGTATAATTTATATATCGATGGTCACTAGTCACTTAGTATATTTTTATGTCCTCAATGTGCCTCATGTTTCCTAAGGTATTCTCATAAGATGTCTATGTTTTGATTTTTTTAAAACTTACATATTTCATTCCATAAACTCTTAATATTCACCCTTGAGAAATATTTTTTTATTCATTGATCACTCCCTATAGGGGGGATCTCATTTGTGAGTTGTAGTATAATACCTTGGATAGGACCAAACCTTCCTCACAAATTACCAAATTTTCACATCACCATACAAAACATCCCCTTTAACATACTATTCACATTATTTCCACCTTATTGGTGTTCCCTTTGTGATTTGTAGTGTAATATCATGGATAGGACTTGGTATTCCTCACAAAATTTTCTAATACCTAAGTCACAATGAAATTACATGTGTCAAATTAGAGATAAGTCATGATATATTATGAGTTACACCTCATTGACATGATTCTCATCTTGATATAGTATGTTTTATTCTTAATTAATTGATATTTCCCTTTTATCTTCTTTTTTTATTGCATGTAAGAATGAAACCATTTTTCTTAAGTTTTTCATACTTCTCCACTTGAATTAGAAGCATCAATTTATGTCCATTTTTCCAATTTTATTTCTCTTTTATACTTCCCAATGTGATTTAGTATGATTGGTTGACTTTATTTTTATATTTTTATACCATTTATTTTTCATGTGATGTCCATTTTATTATATGATTTTCATACTTCTCAACATGATATAGTGTGACATTACTTGTTTTAATTTGGTTCCAATATTTTTCATGGTTTAAAGACATTTTACCTTTTTGTTTACCACTTTTTGATTTATTATACTTAGTCATATTTTGCTATTACACATTTCCCATCATGATATAGTGTATAGTACATTTGTTTGTGATTAGTTAATTTTTCAAAATCTTTTTTACCTATTTCCTTTTAAACCATGCATGTGTATCACATACTGATAGAAAATAAACCACCCCACATATATTTCCCACAACATATGTTATCAAGGAATCCAAGAAGGGTGGTTAGATCATGTGTTAAAAAAGTAAGAAAACTCAAATAGAAAAACACTGGCATGCATAATAATTAATTTCCTAGATCATGGGGGAGATTAGTGAACAAACAACAAATGAAAAATCTCAACTAAAATGCAAAGAACTTACAAATTCCATACTTTCTTGATTTCTCCAAATGATATGTTCATTTGGCTTGTTCAACTTATGCTCAAGTCTTTGGCAAATGGATTTGTGTGGCTCCTTATCTCTTTGGCACCATTATTGACTTATGCTTGGTATGGATTATGTTTTTGTCTTGGCTTGTGATTTTGGCAATATAAAACTATAGATTTTAATAATTTATCAAATCCTACATTATAACTATACTATGCTCAAGCTCTCCAAATGAAGAGGTCTAGGCTTATTTTTATAGGTTTAGAGACTAGACCCAATCCAAGATGAGTTAGAGTGTAGTTAGAGATTTGAATGGGTTCAAACATAACCTTAGTGAGTTAATTAACCCCAATAGAGTCAAAAGGTGTCAAAACCTCATGATTTGAAATTAATAGGCATGTTTGAGATATTTTAGGATATTTGACAACTCATAAAAAGATAATTATGAATTCTTAAGATATTATTCATTTTTAAATTTCTTTTTTTTGATAATTCATTAATTACTCATGGTTAGTTCAATTACGCATTTTATTTGGTTTTGTATGTTAATTAATTTTGTTTAGGATTTTTAGCATTTTTCAAGATTTGATTTCATTCACGGGTACACTTGCCTCATTTACTAGGTGTATAGGCCAAATTTCATGTTATAAATCCAAATTTGAGATGTTTTAGTGATTCTTAGGTTTAAATTGAAATGGTTGGTAATAATTAGTCTAAAGTTTGGTATAAAGCCATTGGTGGCCAATTTTAGGTGTCTATAGCTTACCCATATTTAGGAAGGCATTGAAAGCTGTAAGCATAATAACATCTTCTTAAAGATTGAAAAGTTCCTATATGATTATGACTTCAAAGGCAGTGGGTGAACTATAGGTGCTCCCTTAAGTGAGTGGTTGGCAAAGGGGTCAATAAATGGTTCCTCAAAAAAATTAAATGAGTGGACCTAATAGATGAAATGATGGTGCAGAGGGGATTGATTTGCTCAAACATGGTTATAATCAATGGCATATGGAGCTACCCCAGTTAGGGAAAATAAATGGATGATTTGTCCATGGGTAGTTATAAATAATGACATAGGTGGGATTAAAAAAGTTGATGATTTGCCTAAAGGTGGTTAGAATCATCAAAAAAGGCTTAGGGTAATAAGAGACTAATTTACCCAAAGGTGGTTATAATCAGTTAAATGGAAAAAAATGATTTTCCCATAGGTGATTATAATCATTAGTAGGATAAAAACATGCCCAAATTAGGTATAAAAAAGTGAATGATCTATGCAAAGGTGGTTATAATCATTAACCCTCAAATTTATGGAAAAATAATGATTTTCCTAAAGATGGTTATAATCATTGGAAATGAAAGTGGGATGGTATACAATGATTTTCCCAAAGGAGGTTATAATCATTGGACCTCGGTTATGGTAAAAATGATATGAAAGATGATGGCAAGGATGATGGAAAATTGGGTATATATGATAAAAATTAATTAGGTAACCTATTAATAGGGAGATCCTTATATGAATTTGCAAACAGGAACATTATTTCATTATTTAATTACTCTATTTGAGATATTATTTGGATTAGATTGAGAATGTTCCTAGTGTGGGTGTCAAATAGATATTATTGATACATGACATGTAGACTCTTCAAGCTATTTTTTTCTATAGCACGTAATGATAGGCATCTTAATAAAACACCATGAGGACTTAGCTGTAATATGCATGAGGATTGACTCCTGATCCAATATTCAATGGAAAATAATACACCAATGATAAAAACCATGATGACAATGTGACATAAGAATATGGATGGATTCAAGAATAATGTGCAAATATTCACCCATTGAACACATATACACTGAATCAAGGAATAATAAGAAATCAAACAAATAAAACACTAAGAATAAAATAAAAGAAAAATAAATAGAAACAAGAAATAGACAAAAGTTAGTCACAATGTTAGTATAAAACAACATGACATAAATAAGACATAGAACATTACCCCTAAAAAATAGGAGATAACAAATAAACAAAATGGGGGAATATAATAAAAGGAAGTGGGTGGTTGACCTGGTTCTAGATGCACTAGGCAAGTGGATGTTTCTTACATATTTCCATGAATGTAATATCCAACAAAAATATTAGGCAAAATTTAGTCCTCCTAGGATATGGGATAAATAAATTGATGAGAAAAAGAAAACATGATGGATGGAATAGAAGAATATGGGATTAGGCTCAAAAAATAATGAGAGCATGTGACAAGGGGGCCAATAAATATGAGGAAACTAAATGAGTAGTCATTTCTTATGACCTAGTGAGGGTTCCTAGAATCCTGAAGGCAAAAACGTGGTCAATGTTTTTTTTATATAAATTAGTTTTAAAAATGTTTTTAGAATTTTTGGAGCATCTCAACTTGATTGAGAATGATGAGATACTAAATGGTCCAAGATCACAAAATAATGAGAGCATCAAAACTTACAGATTGCTCACAAAATGGTGAGAGCATGGATAAAGGGTGACTAAACTATACTCAACATGTATCAAGTGATGCCTATATAGTCTTAATATGGGACCTCAAGTCACTATATTTTAGCCTTACAATAGATTAATTTGATTAGTATAGTATCCAATTCAAATAAAATAGGTCAATTTGGCATAATGACACAATATGACATAGACATGGAAAGGTGGTATGTTAAGGCATGATAAAAAATTGTTGCTCTTAGTTTGCCCATAGGCAATTATAACTAGGAAATAAAAACATAATTCAATGATACTAATTTATCCATAGGCAATAATAATTAGTATCAAGATGGTGAGACATCAATTTACCCAAAGATAGTTATAATCAAGCACACTTGGTATAGATAAAATAACAAGAAATGAAGGATATAATTACCAAACATATATCAGACTACTCCAAAAATACATCCTCTATTTGGAATACTCAAAACAAATATTGAAACTAATATGAATTTTCATGCTAAAAGTATAACCAATAGAATAAGAACCAAGGTTAAATGGTCTTAGTAGGTAGGGTCAAAATAAATTGGTTGATAAAAAAGGTATGGTAGAATGGAATGGTGGAATGGAAATGTGATAGACTGTTAAAATGCTATGGTACAAAGAATAATGTTTATAATATGGTATAAATTTAAATGGTCCTCATAAACAATACACTAAGTCACTCAAGAAAATTAATGTTTGAGGTATATAATATTCATCATCTCATCAAGTTCATCCCTATTTGGTGTGGTGAGCCTATATACTCCAGTGTCATAGTCTGCAATAATGATGAAAGGACCTAGCTAGTTGGGTTTGAACTTGCCTTTATCTTTGTTATCAATCTTGGTGTTATTTTGGTTTTATTTAAGAAAAAGATCACCAAGCTTAAATTATTTTTATTTCACATGCTCATTGTAGTGGTCACAGAGTTAGTTCTGATATGTCTAAAGGTTATTAACTGCATCCATGTGTTTCTCATCAAGTAACTCTAGCTCTTGTAAGTGAGCTACTCAATAGTCTTTATCATCTAGGACATGCTTCAAATAGATTCATAATGAAGGTAACTCAAATTCAATGGAAAGAATGGCCTTAGTTCCATAAACAAGTGAATATGGAGTAACTCTTATGGGAATATGATGATTGGTATGGTATACCTAGAGGTCATAAATTATTTGAAGGTGAAAATCATGGCCAACATTACTGATAATATATTTAAGGATGTTGACAATGGTTTTGTTAGATGCTTCTACCTAGCCATTACTTTGTGGGTAATATGCTATGGAAAAATGTTATTTAATATTATACTCAACACATAACAATTTGACATCCTTATTCTTGAATTATCTTCTATTATCAGATATAATATTGGAGGGAATACCATAATGAAAAATGAGATGGTTGAAGATTAATTTGGAATTTTTTTTTCTAGTCATGTAAGTGAGGGGTATAACTTCAACCCACTTAGTGAAATATTTGGTGGTAGTGAGGATATGCTTATGGCCATCGAATAAGGTGTGCTTTATCTTCCTAATGAGATTGAGGCCATGTATAGTAAATGGCCATGGTGTCATCATGGATTTCAAAGTCTTAGCTAGGGTATAAATCAAATTGGTGTACTATTGACATTTATTACATCTTCTTACATATGCAACTGCATCTACATCCATCATTGACCAATAATATCTAGTATGTAAGATATTTTTGGATAGGATAGCCTTACTAGTGTGGTAACCACATACCCTTTCTTGAACTTACCTTAATGCTAATTTATATTCTATCAAAGTTTAATAATGAATAAGAGTTCCATCAAAACTATGGAACTATAAGGTTGGTCTTAGTAAGGTATAATGTGTGGCATTATGGACAAAGGCTTTGGATTATTTATGAGATAGGTCTAGTGGAATAATTTGGTCATGAAGATAGGCACATAGGTCTAAATACCATGTAGATTTGGGACCAAAAATATCATATATCACTATGATAGTTGAAGGTTCATGATCTAGTGTTAATAGATTTTCAATGAGAAACTAGTATTATTTTGTTGTGTCTGTATGATGAATCAATGATCTAATGGTAGCTATGACATCTATTATTCTATTATTATCTCATGGTATATATTCAAATTATACATTGATAATCTAATATTTGAGAGTGTCCAACATGGCCTTAAAGGGCATCAACTTGTCATCTTTGGTCTAAAAATGGTCTATACCCTGATTGATGATTAATTAAAAATCAACATAAACCTTTAGATGATGTATGTTCCATTGTACTACGTATCAAATCCCCACAATGAGTACTTCATATTCAGCCATGTTTTTTGTATAAGGAAAGTTAAAACTAAATGATTTAGGGATTAGATCCCCTTATGGAGTAATGAACAAAAGTATTATCCCTAATCCATGTGTTGTGAATGATCCATCAAAATATAGCTTCTAGTGATACTCCTCAAGAGGTGTTTTAATGATGGTCATAATGGATTCATCTAGAAATTAGAATGTTAGCAACTTTATATCTACAAGGGGTGCTTTAGCAATCTGATCTATAAGAACTTACCCTTTGATAGCTTTCTAATTAACACATTCTATCTCAAAATCAATAAGAAGCATAATCCATTTGGCCATGTGGCCTTGTAAAGCTATTTTAGATAGTAGATAATTGAGAGGATCTACTTTTAAAATGAGAATGGTTTTCTTATTTAACATGTAATGGTGCAATTTTTGACCTACAAAGACCATAACTAAATAGGATTTTTCAATGGGCATATAGTTGTGCTCATATGAAACTAGTGTACATCTTAGATAGTACATGACATACTCATTTCCATTATCATTATGTTGATCTAGAATTTACCCTAGGGATTTGTCTATGAATGATAGATATAGGAGGAATGGTTTTCATAGAATTGGAGGTAATAGAATAGGTAGATTGGCTAGATATTCCTTAAAATGCTAAAAAAAAATTATCGTTCATCATCCCAATGTAATGTTACACCCTTATTCAATAGATGTGTAAATATATGTCACTTATCTACCAATTGAGATATGAAGCATATAATGGATTATATTTTGCCCTATAAACTATGGATCTAATTCAAAATGGTTGGTGGTGGCAACTCTGTTATGGCTCATACTTTGGTTGGATAGACTTATATACCCCTACAAGTCATAATGAAGCAAAACAATTTTCCTAAAGTAACTCCAAACACATACTTCTTAGGGTTGGGATTGACTTTGTATTCATGCAGTTGCTCAAATATCCTCCTTAGTGTTGATGGATGTTTAGCCCTAGTCTTTGATTTACCTTTAATATCATCAACATAGTCTTCAATAATTTCATTCATCATATCATGAAATATGATGGTCATGGCTATTTGGTAGGTGGGCCCAACATTTTTGAGACCAAATTATTAAAATGTTTCCCATGAAGTGGTGAATGTTGCTTTGTGTTGGTCTTCTAGTGTAATTTAGATTTGGTTATAGTTCAAGAATCCATCCATCACATAATGGATTTCATAACCCATTGTGGATTCAAAAATGATGTCAATGTTTGGTATAGGAAAGTTTTCCTTAGGGTAGGATTTTTTTATGTCTTTGAAATCAATGCAAATTCTAATTCCTTATAGCTTCTAGTTGACTAAAAAAACATTGGAGATCTACTCAGAGTAGTCGATTGGGCAAATACATATTTCTTCTAAGAGATTTTACAATTCTTTCTTGACTAATATAGTAATGTGAGGATGTCTTTTGCATAATTGTTTTTCATTGGTTTGGCATTAGGATGCATCATAAGGTGGTGAATAACCAAGGTGAGGTCCAAACCAGACATGTCAAAGTAGCCCCATATAAATATATCAATAAATTCCCTCAAAATGGTTTTAATGACTTCATTTTATTCTTTAGTGATAGACATACCTAATTTTATCCATTTTAGGTCATCTAGAGTCCTAATTTTTATATCTATAGTATCCTCCACTAGAAGGGTCAAACCATCTTCAAGAATAGTTGGAAAATATTTAAAATGGATTACAATAGTATAGTCCTCTATTAGGAATGGCTCTTTAAGTTCTCCTAGGCATGATGAACTAGAATCCCTTAATGGGAAAGATCACCATGTAACAAATAGTGTTAGGAACTCTTGTATGATTAGATAAAAATCATGTCATTATTCAAGGATAAACTTAGACCCATAGAGAAAATCGTCATTAGTGTTATATTAGATGATTTAATCAAATCTTGTTATTCTTCAAGACTAAACTCAAACTCATAGACAAGTTTTTCATTGGTGGTCTCCTAGTCTATGTTTGAAGAACGTTGAATAGCCCCGTCTAATGGTGTCTAGAATAGATTTTCACCACTACACTAGCCTTTCTCTTTACTATTTCCCTAGTCCGAAAATGCCTCATAGAGGTTTTCACTTTGGGACCTCAATGTTTTATTTAGTTTTTTTATAAGGATTTTCACCTACTCTCTGAAATAGGCTTTAAGATCTAACTTGATTGATAACCCTTATTTGTGGCCTCCCTATAGAATATTGTCCCTAAGGCCTAAAAATTGCATAAGGCCTCATAATTCTAAAACTAATCAACTAGAATATTTTATTCTTGTTGGACTTAGTCTATTAGTTGGGGATAATATAATGGAATTGGATTATGGAAAATAAATGGTCAAATGGTATTAGTGTCAAATAAGTTGGTATTTTTTAGGTTATATAAATGGATATGATTAGACTTTAATTCAATTTTGCCATTATCATCACTAGTCATTAGTGATGAAACTTGAATAAGATATGTGAGGTCACCCTTAGGTGGTTTAAATCTAAGACCATAGGTTCCTTTATACTAGGTCATTAAAATTGGTTCAAATGTTCCATATTGATTTGGCCCAAGGCCTCCTCCTTCATAGGCTTGGTTCACCATGATCCAATTAGGAATAGGGTATTTGGAATTTTTGTAAAAATTAGCCAATTAGTCATTAGAAAATTGTGATTCATCATCTACAAGAGGATATTATTCTTTTCAAGAGTTTAGTATGAAAGTGATAGGTGTTGGACTATGAAGACGGCATTTCCCCTTTTTACCATTACATGAGTGGTTTGGCTTTCAATCTTCCAAATGACTTGGGGTTTTGTGTAAGCTTTGTAATGTGAAAAGTGTCATAGATCAGGTATTATCCTAGGCCATTAGTTGAGATGGTGTAATAATTATAAATTTTAGGAGGTGGCATGTGTGAAAGTGAATCAATGGTATTAAGGTCAATGCAATTGGCCTCTATTGAATCAAAAACTATTTCCTTCCCCTTGTCCTTCTTGGAACCTAGTTACATGTTGAAATGCTAGTTATATATTTTTAAATTGACCTCTAAATGCTTATAATGCTCATATGTATGCAAATATCTTGGAATAGTGACACATTATTGAATGGGATAACTTGATACACTGGTGCAATGTTGATGGGATTTCATGAATCGTGTGTATCCAAGGTTTACCCAAAAGCATATTATATGGAAAATCAAGGTATAACACATGGTATAATGTATTGTGGGTCAAAATATCAACGATAACTAGCAAACTAATGGTGCCTTGTGATTCTCATTCTTCATTGTCATAGGCTTTGATTGTGATCATTTCTTCTTGTAGATATATTATCATATATCGAAGAATATTGATGAGCTTCAGAGACACAATATTTATACCCGATCCACTATCTATGAGGACACACCTCACTTTGTGCCACATTATATAAACTTAGATGTATAATGTATTATTAAGAAGTGGGCCAAACAATGACATATCACTTTAGTTTAAGGTTAATTATTATCCTATATCTAGATGTATAGCCAAAGATTGAAATGTGTCTAGAGATATGTCATTAGGAACTTTGGATTGGCCAAGGAATTCTATCAAGATGTTTTTGTGGATTGTAGATGTATACAACAAATTTAAAATGGATATTTGTGTGGGATTCTTTGGTAATTGTTCCATAATGTCAAATTATCTTTTCTTAAACAATGGTATATGGCTTCTTCCTATCCAAAATAGTTGGTTAGACAATGGGTGAAGTCGTAGATGGCTATGGACCTATTATGGTAATCTTTGATCATCGAGTTGTGATTGCATAATCAAGATTAGATACATGACCATTATTACTAAAAAATGATGGCAGAGGGGGACCAGATAGGGTAAGTCTTGATTTTTTGTGTACTTGTGTGTGGTCATGGGCTAACAATGAGTTATTAGTATAAGGTCTAAAAAATGGTAATTCCTACTTGTTGGTTTACCTATATGTGGTCCCAAGTTAAGGAAGGATTATTGGTATGGGTTGTTTGACTGGGAATGATTAGCAAAGGTCTTGTCTTATTAGGACTTGGTCTTGGATTAATGGAAATGGTGTTAACATGACCTCTTAAAATATGTCTTACAACTATGTTTTAGTCATGTATAACTACATGGTAGGTATATTAGTTGTTGGTAACATTTTGGCCTTAGTTCTATCCATTATTTTTATTTTATTGGTTTTATTACTAGTTATGTTGATTATACCTTGGTTTTTGGTATTGTTGTTGTTGGTTGTTATGTTGAGGAATGGGATTATGATAAATGTCAAGGTTATGATTCGATGTGGAATTTCCATGATCCAATGTGATCTCTCCATTTTCCAACATATTCTCAATCACATATTTAAGTTGTACATAATTATTTAAATTATGACCATTGACCCAATGATACTCATAGAATTCATTTGGCCTGTACTAGTCTAATTAGATAGTACCCTTAGGAAATCACTTTGGAATAGTATAGTTAATCAAATTAGTTATGGTAAGATTGAGAAAAATAGATTCAAGGGGATTTCTACGGTCACTAAATATGAAATGAGTAGGCACAGTTCACCTTAGAGGAGGGTTTTACAAAATCATAGGTTGTTGTATTTGTTGCACTAGTCTAGGTTGTTATTCTTGTTGTGTTTGTTGTATTTGTTGAAGAGGTTGTTGGTTAGTATTAATTTTTAAATGTGAAGTAGGTTGAGTAGATGGTATTTTCATCATTTATACATTTTAAAACTCTATTACTTCATTCCATATACCATTCTTGTTGTAATTGAATTGCTTTGGTTTGTCATAATTATTGACCTAGGTAGGTTGGGATACTTATGCTTGGGTTTGGTTTTAATTCTAACCATTTTTCTAGTTTTGGTTATGGATCTAATTTTATGAGGTTAGTTTAATAATACCTTTATTAATAAGGTATTTTTAAATCAACAAATATTAATCAATGATCTTTTAAAAGCATGTGCACACTACAACTCCAAATTGTAAGATATCTCATTATGTAGATTTTTGGTAAACACAACTAGTTGCTTATCTAGTAGACTACAAGTAAATCAGATTGCAAGGGCTCTCCATCACTAAAAATAACTTATAAAGATTTTTCCAACCTACTATTTTGATTGCATCAAATATACTAATGAAATCATGTGTTTGATATTATAAGAAAAGTATTGTACAAATTTATCTAAAAGATAATCAAAATCATATACAAAATTCTTGGGTAATTTTAAGAACCATTCCAACACTTACCCTACTAGGTTCCTTAGAAACAACAACAATATGTATATGTTGTTATAGGCTACTAGTTTTTATGCAACAAATAAATTTTGTCAAATGGGCCTTAGGGTCACCTTTCCCCTTATATTTGTCAAACATCAGTGGCTCATACCCAAGAGGAAATGGTGTTTAAAATTACTCCATGTTAAAAGGGAAATAACACATACTATCTAACTTAAACTTCTTAGTCTATTTCCTAGCTTATAAGAGGGCAATTGCATCATTCATTTGTTATAGTTCTTATGCAAGGAAACCAATGGGATCATTGGCTTAAGGTGGAGGTTGTGTGGCCACAAGTGGATTAATATGACTGAGGTATAGTGGAGGTATTTATTGGGGAATGTTGGATTGGTTATGGAATGGGCTAGGATTATGCATGCACAAATTAGGGTATGATTGTTGAAATTGCACATACTATGGTGTAAAATTGTAATTAGGATTTAGTATATAGGCTTGGTTTTAGGAATATTGTAGTTGAGATGGAGGAATATGGTTGTAATGTGTATTGAGGTTGAATAGGGACATGTTACAAACTATTCATACCTTACTAATTGAGGGAAAATTATACAATAAGGGCCTTTCATTGAACTTGTGCACATTTTACATAAAGGGTAATTATTGCCTAATTAGTACTTGGGGAACATTGAAACATATTGGTTACATGAATCCCTATTGGTAAGTGGATACATGTTGAATATTGGACATTTCTCATTGACTAATATTTATATGTTGTTGATTAGACATCATTTGATTTTGGATTGGCATGTTGGTCTAAAACTGAAGAGGTATGTTCACTACTACCTAGTGAGGTGGAACATTGATTTCCCCCTATTGAGGTGCTAATATGTTTTTCCTTTTCTACATGGGTACATTGGATGGTTCTTGTTATTGTGGAATATTACTCATCACATATTGGGGTGGATTAATATTCCTCACATTTTATTGTGGTATAGCACTAGTTATTTGTTGACTACTTAATCCTTGTTGTTGTGTGATTGAAGTAGTTAGTTGAGGATTAGAGGTAGTCATTTAAGGTTGGGAAGTATAAACTCCTACTCCTTGAGTTTACAAAATACTCATAGTGTTATTTAAAGGCACATTTTTTGTTGATTATTTATTTGTGCATTAAAACCACTTTGGTTTAAATTGGATGTTTCTTACATATTATCCACTATTTTTGGCTCACTATTCTATACAAAAATAGAAGACACTTTTTTGATAGTTGGGGTAATGCATATGTTTTCATCTAAAGTTCTTTGTATAACTAGGTCTAAACCCTAATTTTCCTAACCTATTAACTCATGTAATACTCATGTTGAAGGAGCTAACTTAATAAGAGGTACATTTGACATGGTCATATTATTATAGTTATGTTCTAGGTTCTTATATGTCTAGTATGTTGTCTATATTTTAATGAAGTGGTCCTCCATAAGGCCTATTTATTTGATGAGAATATATGGATATTGATATGAAATTGATACAATGGAATTAGGGTTGATTGAAGAGGTGTGTTCATTATTCTAATTGTAATACATGTTATAAGGCCTTCTTATTAGACCAAGAAAGTTTTGATGGGGAAAGTCTATTAGAAACTTAGCCCCTACCTCTACGGCTCTACTTAAGACCTCAATAAGCATCATAGGCTGATGGCATCATAATGTAATAATGTTTTTGTTGGAATTGTTTTGAAACCAAAGGTACACTACCAAATATTAGGTTGTTTGTTCTTGGTCCTACTCCAAGTATGGAGGTGTACTAACCAAATAATAGGATAAAGGATATTAACTCTATTCCCTTGATTGATTTTTGGAAGGTGGATAAGTATATGTCTCCCAAACAACATCATCTTCATAAGGGTCCTTAAAAAAAGTTCTCTTATGTGACAACATTTCCATATCCTAGATTGTACATGACACCATTATGTGTATGGTGAGACATGGTTGAATCAATGGAAAAAAATTCATGATAAGAGGGGGTATATTTATACAAACTCTAAAAATATATGTCTAAAAAGATAAAGGGTTAAAACTAGGTCTAACTTGGTCAAAGGGATGAAGATGTATCTCCAAAAGGTCTATGCTAAGATTCAGTAAAAATAGTATAACATCAAATGTATAATTTTAAATATATCACAAAAATAAGGTCAAATAAATTAACTAAAAACATGATACTAAACTCTAGGTCTAAACTAGGAAATGTAAAATTTGCTAGGTCTTTTGACCAAATACAACATCAAAAGCTAGGCTCAAACAAGGCATGTGCTATGAATCTTGGACAAACACACTATCAAAATATAGACTAAAAAAAGGGGATGATTTTAATTTAACAAACTTAGAACACCTTGGCATTTACCAAGTACATGATTCTATACATAAAAATGATCAAACTAGTATAGGCACTAAACAAAAGGCACTTGGAGATAGAATGATTATCTCAAATAAAGGCACAAACAATATAGTTTTAAATTTTTTGGTTAAAAATTAACCTATGTTATGCAACTCAAAATAGAAATATTTGTGTATCAATCTCTATGAGACAAGGTCTAAACATAAATCAATCAATGTTTGGATCTGAACTTGTAAAAGCTAATTAAAAACTCAACTTAAGAAAACTTAGTCTTTATTGACCAAAAATATAGGGAGATTTGAATATCATAATATTAATAAAACAAATATCCTACAAGATGCATGTGATTGATTTAAATAATGGAAATTTGGACATAAGACAAGGCAAGTCTATAAAATAATTTAAATAGCATAATGACATTATCACTCTCAAAAGGTATAAATAATGTTTTGTTTCAAAGAATTCTAAAGCACCAAACTTGAATTGATTTTGGAAGTGTAATGTTACCCATCTCAATCAAGTGACACACAACATTTTGGACATAAAAAGTCTAAGTTAGATCAAGGTGTCAAATGGACAACATAACACTTCCTCAAACAAAAGAGTAGTGTAGACAAACAAAATCATTTTTGGCATGCTAAAAAACACAAGTTTTTAGACTCAAGAACCAAGTAATAAAAGGAAAAATACTAAATAAAACTAAGCATATAATCATAGATCCTAACAAGGTATGACAAGTGGGGTTGACTAAAACTTACAATTTATGATCATCTAAATTGATCCCAAGTGTAGTTAACATAATAAAATGTCATGTCAATTGAGTTCATACTAATCAAATTACTATGTAAAGGTATATTAATATGCATATAAATTATATCCATCTATTAGGTTGTGGAGCTAAAAGCTTCACTGATGCAAACAGAGGAGGAGGTTGCAGAAGGGTTGCTGAGTGTGTCAGGCACTAGCATCGGTTAGGCCAACTAACATTGGTAGGTAGGAGACAGGAAGCAACTGACATCGATCAGAGATCGGCTGACGTCGATGACCCCCTGGCAGACAAGGACCAATGTCGATCACCTGTGTGGTTTGACTACGAGTATTTTACAGGCAGTTGGTTGATGAACCAAGTGTTTGCATGTCAAGAGCTAATTATAGACTGAGAGCTACGGATCTAATTATTGTATTAGGTGTCTAATTATTGTTTGGATGAGATATATATATTAGACTCATGGTTGTATTTTAAACTTGTGCTAGAGAGTAAGAGAGCATTATTATAAGCTCCTTCTGTGTGTGAGGTGAGCAATGGTGTGTTCCTCCTGGTGCCACAGTACCAAGGTGGGTGTTGGATTGGAGAATCAGTAGGGTTCTTCAGGGGTGTATGATCTTGGTCATCAGGTGAGCATGGCTTCTATAGGAGATCTACATGGTAAGTAAGATCATTGATATGTAGATATATGTGTGTGCTAGGTCAAGGTTCACAAGTGTGCAAAACCAGGTTGATTTATAGGTGTGTAAGATCAGAGAAGACAACAACACAACAGGGAGCAATATCAGGAGAGATCTACTTGGAGTATAGGTGTGTACTCAGATAGAGCAAGAGAGGAAGGCAAGGAAGATCCTTCCATAAGTAAGGTCTATTGAGGTGCAATTTGTTGTAGGTTCAGGGGAGATCTACTTAAAGTATGTTTGTGTACTTGTGGAGTGCGTGTAGCACTTGTGGTGGGCGTGGAGCATGGGTATAAGGTGAACACCAACTCAGTGTTTGAGTTGGGTGTTGGGACCTAAGAGAGAGAGCTTTAAGGAGAGAATTAATATTCACTTGAGGTGTGGGAAGCCTCTGAAGAGGTGGTGGAGAAGAAGTGGCATCTTCTTTATTGTATTCTTTTTTGTAAGAGTTTTAATACAAGTTGTGTATTGTCTCTCATATCATGTGTTATTTCTAGGTTCTAGTTACTTGTGTATTTTGGTTATTTCTGCATATTAAGTTGCTTGTATTTGGTAATCAATTGTGTGCTTCTGGTATTCATATCCCAACATGTGGTATCAAAGCTAAGGTTGTAAGAAGTGATTTTGTGTTTGGTTACAAGTCACTCTCAGGGGTTTCTAATTGAGTGGGAGTAGAACAATGGTAGATCAAAGTAAGCTAAGAATGGAAGAGTTGAAAAGCATAGATGGTCACTTACGGTCTGATAGAAAGAAAGAGCAGGTAAAAGAAGATCGTTGGTTGGTAGCAGATCAACATGAAGGAACTGAAGAAGTAGATGTTGTAGGGGATGTGGCAAAGGATGCTCTAGGAGGTTTCTTAGATAAATTTGAATCTTGGATAACATATTTGGTTGCCTCTTTCCATGTAGCCCTAGATAGAGGAGCTGGTGAGCCTTGCCAAAGAATTGGCAAAGGGGAAGTGAAGCTGAAATTGCAGGCAGAGGCCAACACATGGGTGTTGAAGGAGGTCATGCAGGTCTCAAGTTTGGAGATATCGCTAATTTCTTCAAAAAGTTTGGGTGATGAGAGATGCACAAGAGCTCTCATAGAGAATGCACTTGAATTAGCTGGTGGTAAGAAAATAGGTACTCTTTATCTACTTGTTTATATTATTGATTCTTCTTCTGTTGCAGAGATGTGGCTTCGTAGGCTTGGTCACATGAGTAGGAAGGAGATGCATGTTCTTAAGTAGAAGATAGATATATTTGATAGGCTTAAGAACTGGAAAGCCTTGGTGTTTATGGAGGAGATGGCGGATAGAGTTTAGTGGATGAGGCTAGATACATCTGAGCAGGGCAGTTTGGACATGGGGATTGATTCAAAGGGCTCATGGGTAAAAAGTCATCACTCATAGGAAACACAGGTACCAATGTCAATAGGAAAACTAACATTGGCAGTAGGTAAGACCAACGTCGATCACAAGGACCGACATCAGCAGCAGGATGACACCAATGTCAGCATGGTTGGTAGTCAGGACAGGCACAGGAACCGATGTCAATTGGATGCAAACTATGGGTGGCCAAGGTTGGTCACTGTAACAAATTTTGGGTGGATAGCAAGCTATCAAGGAGTCTTAAACACCCATACAGAGGACTGAAGATGTAAGTAGGCCTCAAATTCATTATTCCTCTTCTTTATACTAGTTGCTGACTACAGAGTAGGAAGGATCTAGGAAACAGTGGGAGCGTGGCATGGAGAGATTATAGAACTAGACGGGAGATTTGGTAGGGTTTCTAGTAGGTATGAAAAGCACAGAGATGAATGGATTCCTTAGTTGAAGAATAGAGTGAACAGACACGTGAGATAGAAGGCTAGGTCATATGGTCATGAGGAGCTGTAGGATAGTGGTACAGGTTTTGATATGTGGAGGATGAAGCATGGCTTTAGTCAATGTCAGGGTAACTATTGTGGTTTGTCTTACCAGGTGGATGGTGATTGCAACATCATTCTTTTGTTGTATGTGGATAGTATGCTAGCTAGCAGGGGTGTACATACAGGGTTTTGATGAGCTAAGGGTAAGATTAGTTTAGTGGTTTACTATGAAGAATTTGGAGCAGCAAAATTCTTTGGCATGGGAGGCATGGAGATCACAGGTTGATTTTGTCTCGAGTGGGAGCTTATGTGAATTAGGTGTTGGTGAGATGCAGGATGCAGAATCAAAGCACACCAAAGGCTAGACAGTTCAGTGTCTGAAATCACATGAGGTCTGGTATAGACCTAAGTTTTCCCAAGCAGTAGGAGCTGTCAGAGAGTTAGGAGCCAATTCGGAGAAGTGAGTTCTTAGGTATTTGAGAGGGACCAACAGTAGGGATTCATGCTATTCAGGGTCAGGACTTCACTACATGTGTTTGTAGATGCAGATGCGGTAGGGTACTCGGATGACAGGAGGTACACCACAAGTTATGTGGTGGGTTGTCTTCAGGATTGAGCTTGAAGAGGGATACAAGCCAGGAAATAGATTAGACGGGGTACAGCTATAGGTACAGTGCAGCTATTTATCTCCAAGTGGGAGATTGTTAGGTTATGGATCTAAAATATTCACTGATGCAAATAGAGGAGGAGGTTGTAGAAGGGTTACTGAGTGTGTAAGGCACCAGTGTCATTTAGGCCAACTGATGTCGACAAGTAGGAGACAGGAAGCAACTGACGTCAGTTAGAGATCGGCTGACGTCGGTGACCCCCAAGCAGACAGGGACCAACGTCGGTCACCTATGTGGTTTGACTACGAGTATTTTATGGGTATTTGGTTGACAAACCAAGTGTTTGCATGTCAAGAGCTAATTATAGACTGAGAGCTGCGGATCTAATTATTGTATTAGGTGTCTAATTATTGTTTGGATGACATATATATATTAGACTCATGGTTGTATTGTAAAATTGTGCTAGAGAGTAAGAGAGCATTATTATAAGCTCCTTCTGTGTGTGAGGTGAGCAATGGTGTGTTCCTCCTAGTGCCACAGTACCAAGGTGGGTGTTAGATTGGAGAATCAGCAGGGTTCTTTAGGACTGTATGATCTTGGTCATCAAGTGAGCATGGATTCTATAGGAGATCTACATGGTAAGTAAGATCATTGATATGAAGATGTATGTGTGTGCAAGGTCAAGGTTCACAGGTGTGTAGAACCAAGTTGATTTGTAGGTGTGCAAGATCAGAGAGGACAGCAACACAATAGGGAGCAGTATCAGGAGAGATCTACTTGGAGTACAGGTGTGTACTCAAATAGAGCAAGAGAAGAAGGCAAGGAAGATCCTTCCATAAGTAAGGTCTATTGAGGTGCAAGTTGTTGCAGGTTTAGGGGAGATCTACTTCAAGTACGTTTGTGTACTTGTAGAGTGCATGGAGCACTTATGGTGTGTGTGGAGCATAAGGTATAAGGTGAACACCAACTCAGTGTTTGAGTTGGGTGTTGGGACCTAAGAGAGAGAGCTTTGAGGAGAGAATTAATATTCACTTGAGGTGTGGGAAGCCTCTGAAGAGGTGGTGGAGAAGAAGTGGCATCTTCTTTATTGTATTCTTTTCTGTAAGAGTTTTAATACAAGTTATGTATTATTTCTCATATCATGTGTTATTTCTGGGTTCTAGTTACTTGTGTATTCTGGTTATTTCCACATATTAATTTGCTTGTATTTGGTAATCAATTGTGTGCTTCTGGTATTCATATCCCAACACCATCAACTAATTAGTGGACTCCCCTGGTTGACCAGACCTTACTCGATCCTTCATTATGATAGTAGAGGTTAGTATCTCAACCCCTATATCTTGTAGTATGTATACCCTAATTTGTTTACCCCACCATGGATTAGGTTTGAGACACTACCAGGAGATGCAACCCTAGGTCAATGCTTCCTTAAATAACTCATGAAGAGGTAATGACCTCCCCTCCACAAACCAAATTAAATGAAAATAAAACTAAGCAAAAAGACTTTAGGGTTACTTTTAAATCACCCAAACCATGCAAGTTTTGGGGAGAGCATTGATAAATTTCTTTTCATTCCTTAAAATAGGCATAAATGCAATGAAAAAGAACTTTTTATCACCTAATTTCCTTATATAGGATCGGGGAGAGCATACATGCATAATTCATTTTACAAAAATAAACAAGCAATAAACAGTTTCAAGAAATTGTGATTGAAATAAGTATTACTTTTAGGCACCAAATTGAAATGTGTGACAAATTTATTTACTTGGCCCCTTCTCTTAAGTAATAAATATTGTAAGAAATTTCATAACACAACTTGATAAAAAAACATATATGTTAATTTTAAGCTCAAAACCCAAATGTTCAATATTTAGCCTAAGTTCATTTTTAAACACCAAAAAATTAAGTGTTGAAGATTTAGCCATTCTTTTTAATCACCTAAAATGATGTGTTTATAAAACTTAAAAATTATAATTCATTTTAAGTACCAAATATAAAATGTTCAAGATTTAGCAAGTTTGTCTTAAGCACCAAATTGAATTGTACAAGACATAGCTAATTCTTTTTAGGTACCTAGAATGAAATGTTCATTAGCCTAAACTTATAAATTTGTATTTTAATCCCACCTTCACCCTATAATGGTTATATATTCTCCTCCTAATTTAAATAACATTAAATAGTGAACAAATAATGTTTATAAAAATAACTCTCAAGTTTTTGTTTTAAAAACATAGAGACTGATGTCCATAAGAATTGATCAATGTTGGTCAGTCTAATAGAGAAATAATGATGGCTTTAAGGAATAGATATTAGTCGATTAAGACTAATGTCATTCACTTGTGAACTTGAAGGGAAAAAAAACATGAGATAAAAATGTTAAATTAGCTTAAATGATGATAAAAACTCTTCAAAACTTGCAACATAGTGATAAAGCAGAGAGTTTAAATGCTAATGAAACCAAGAAACAATAGTTATGATTGCTAAAAATATTCAAAATCAAATTTTTGTTAGAAATTTTCCCCTACAAATTTATCAATGATGGTCACCCATAACTAATCTTGGTTAGATAGAAATGATGATGGTTTAGTAGAATTGATGTTGATTATGCCTAACTGATGCCGATCTGGGTTAATTTAAAAATTAAAAATATGGCAAAAACAAAGATAAAAATATAATTTTGAATATATTCAAGCATCCATTTGATGATTTATGAGTTATATCTTCATTTCCTTGGTATGTGGGGTGCTTATGGTCCCATCGAGCATGTCATTTGTGATTAAAGAATCCAATAAGGGTGGTTAGATCATGTGTTAGAACAAGTAAGAAAACTTGAATAAAAACACACTAACATGCATAACACTTACTTGCCTAGATCATAGGGGGAAGCTTAGTGAACAAACAACAAATGAAAAAGCTTAACTAAAAACCAACAAAATTATAAATTCCTTACCTTCATTGACTTCTCCAAAAGATGTGTTTATTTAGCTAGCTCATCTTGTGCTCAAGAAGTCTTTCACAAATGGAGTTGTGTGGTTCCCTCTCTCCTTGGCACCATTTTTGGATTATGCTTGTGGCTTAGCTTGTCATTGTGCAATTATAAAACTATAACTTTGAATCATGTACCAAATCCTGCATTATAACTTTACTATGCTTAAGCTCTTTGAACGAAGAGGTTTAAGATTTTATTTATACATTTAGAGACAACCCCAACCCAAGATGAGTTAGAGTGTAGTTATATCTTGGAATGGGTTCAAACCTAACCTTAGTGAGTTAATTAACCCCAATAGAGTTAAAAGGTGTCAAAACCTTGTGATTAGAAATGAATAGGCATGTTTGAGATATTTTAGGATATTTGAAAACTCACAAAAAGGTAATTATGAATTCCTAGGATATTCTTGATTTTTGAATTTTATTTTTTGATAATTCATTAATTTCTCATGTTTAATTCAATTAGGCATTTGATTTGGTTTTGCATGTTAATTAATTTTGTTAAGTATTTTTAGCATTTTACAAGATTTGATTTAATTCATCAGTGTACTTGCCCCATTTAATAGGTATAAAGGCCAAATTTCATGCTATTTATCCAAATTTGAGATATTTTAGTGATTTTTAGGCTTAATTTGAAATGGTTGGTCATAATCAATCTAAATTCTATTATGAAGCCATTGGTGGCCAATTTTAGTTGTCTACAACATATAAAACAAAAGCAAAAATACATGTAATAGATAGAAATATATCCATGTATCATAAATCACAACCAAAATATAACTCATGAGATCAAAATCCAACTATCAAAACAATATATCTTTATACATCATGTGTTTTATACAATGGTACAAAATACAAAATATAACATAGGTATATATTTACAGATAGGATCCATCATGCCTATCTCATGTCCTATCCATTTTTGACATAGATGTCCCATACTATCTCTTCTTCATAGTAAATTTTAATGAGGCCATCTGAGACGTCAACCCTACTACCTACCCTTGTAGGTTGGCCATCTAGGCATTTATCTATCCTAGCGAGATCATGGCAGGCATATGTGTGGTTCTATCCTAAGTTGGGGCCTACTAGGCCTATGCCTCTTCTATTACCACCTCTATATGTGGTTGAAATACATCCCCACATGACTATAACTACCTCACATCCTCCCCGACTAGTCTAAACTAGATTTCCTGAGCTAGGTAGATAATATCATAGGATCATCTAGCATGGTGGGGTTGTATGGTGTCATCACCCCATCCAAAATGTCATGGTACACTGTCATGAATAGGGATCCTCATAAAACCTACTCTATTGTAGGATTTAAAAAAATAAAATTAAATAGATATCAAATCACATATACATATCAAAATCTATCTATCTACCTACAATCACATACAACTAGCATTCTATATTAAAACCAAAAATTAAAACATTTCTCACCAGTCTCAGTAGCACCAACCACCATCTCCCCATCTTATCATCCACTAAGCATGGTTTATTTATATGCCCATACCTTGAGCACCTCATCTATGGGTCACTTCCCTATCTAGTTAAATCCAAGATTCATAACCCATGCACACCATGGGACTCTCCTTAGAGGTGTCTTTATCAACCAACTCTATCTTGGTATAACTATCAAATCCTTATATGTGAACATCCTCATCTATGCTTGATCTTGCCAATGACATCTCTATCTATTATATTTTTGAGGTGGTCTATAAATCTCATAATATGATGCTTGATGTCATACCTACTATACCCCTACATCCACATCCATCTCGTCTCCTCTGACTATCAACTATTGAGCTCCATTAGTCCATGGTCTCACATGCCATGCCATAATGATTAATCTCTTGAATGATAATCCTCTTGCTCAACTCCCCCTCATCTCTCTACATGTCATGACTAAAAATTAGGTATTACTAGAGGATCCACTAGGTGCAGGTGTCCAAACTATCCTATCAAACATTCCACTAGCTATAGATTTACCCACCAGGTATAGTGGCTTATTATCTTCACTCAAGCTAGCCTTGGTACCAAGATCACCAAATTAGGATAAATAGTAGTAATATGTGTGTAGGTATGCCACATAATCTCCCCTCTTATGACTACCTATAGTGATAACACATGGGGCCTTACATGTGCTACATGGTTTTATCTCCACCTAATTACCCAAGGTAACTTATGATCAAACATAGGGGGAAACCCAACTAGTTGATACATCAAGAACCTCTCATATAGCTATGCACTAATAAAAACCATTGATCCCATGGTCTTTTCCCCTCTAGATAACATCCCATATGTATAATACATGAGATAGACCTATATGATAGACCAAAAATCATAGAGTGCCCCTTGATCCAAAATAGACTGATATAAGGTTGATGGATATAACAATAGTTTTCTACCCAACTTGTGATACAACACTCATGTTATCACAATTATGATCATGGCCTTTTGTATGTCCATAATTTATGCATTATGCACATAGAATAAGCTCATATTCAACCCTAAGAGGATCTTATTAAACCACATCATCCATCTAGATAATGTTTGTCTCTCTTCCAAATCATTCAATGTATTTGTGATCATCGATGTCCCTCTTATAAGCAATTTAAGAGATACATGGATGTATGATAATGTGATACCCACCTCTATGGTATCCCCATCCACCAGCCATAAAAATGTGTATGTTAGCTATTCCCATGCTTTGAAGAACATGATAACAAAATCAATACTTAGTGGTATGTGCGTCATCTCCATGATACCTCCTAGACCCAATGTAACCAATATCATTCTATCCATATCTATCAATTATTATAGCAAAGATGGTAACCATGATGCATCAATCAATCACCAATATCTCTAATGCATATATAAAATATCAAATAATAAAGGATGTATTAGATAACCATGTCATTTATAATCAAAATAACTCTTTAAAATTTTCACAAAACTCAATTGGTTTGATTTAGTTGCTTCATTTTCTACCAAATTTATCTATTACAAACTAAATTAGACCTATACTTTGTTAGGGATGCTAGATTAGCCTTGTAAAAATTTATACTACATTATTCTATACATTACAAAGTCAGACACCCTTTGTCCCCTAAATACTAATTTTACCCCATTTATCCCTTATATTACTAACTCAACCACTGCAAAAATAATTAATTTACTTTACTAGTACTAAGTCACCCCCATTCTTTAACTAATTAAGTCAGCCCATTGCTACTAAGTTGGCCTACTAGTTTTCTTGTCTTTGTTAGAATAAGTTAACTTGGTTGACTCTATTCATCCACAATGATTAATTTTTGACCATTTTCCATAAATTCCTTGAGCATTTATTGGTATAAATCCTTCATACCCAGTACCCCATTTGGTCTGTAGTGTCCCTAAAAATTTACTAGGGTTCATTCTATTGTCTAGATTTTTCCTACCACTCAATTTCAAATAATAATATTGAAAAATTAATTTATTTTAGTTATTTAAAATTTCTACACTCACTATGACTGATATACATCTTCCCTATCTCAGTTGTCATCTCCTTACCATCCTGGTTCTCTAGGCTCTCACTAGGTCTATCAGAGCTCTATTTTCTCAGAATAGTAAGTACACCAAATGAATTATTTTTCACCTTATTTATATTTAATATTAAAAATTATTTACCCTTCAAATATTTACCATCATATTTCTTATTTTTATCATATCTTTATCTCCACTAACTCCTTTTCCAAACCATAAAATGTTTATAATATTAACATTATAGAGAATCTTCTCAACTACTATATGTCCATGTTGTACAAATTCAAAAAAATTTATCTTTTATGCTAATCTCTACAGGTTTGCTTAATGATCCACACATTGAATTACTTCACATTTCTTGCTTCTCCATATTTATTTACAACACTAAGATAAGTAAAGGTATGTTTTTTTCAATTTTATCCTTTCATTTATCTTATTTTGTCCTTAATATAATTTATTTGGATTAAAAATTATTTGTCACTATGTTCTTTTCCTAAATCACCATCCTATGTTGCATTTATATGAAATGTGATGAGCTTTGAGTGGGGCATATGTATACAAATAATAAAATAAAAATTTACCAATTACTAGTGTGCTCTATCCTTCTATATCCCATCGAGTCTCAATCTCTCTAAGTGTATGCCTTAAGGGGTGCACCGTTAAAGTGGTGAGAATATAATTGGTGCTTCATAGAATTATTGTACCTTATATCCACTTGTTATCTACACACCTATCTCCTAAAAACATTACCCTAATATTTATCCCCTATTTTTCACCCTCATCTAAAATTTACCACATTTATTAACCTTTTCATTACCTAAAACCCCTTTTGACAATTTATATTACATAGTCAGCCCCATCAACCTTGTACTCTTATTGATAAAACTTATTAGGGTGTAGTTGGCCCCTAGATGACCTAATCCATGACTAAATTTGTTTTTGTCAAAAATGATACTAGGTTGACTGGGTTGACCTTTTTGGCTTAAACTTTTATAAAGGATTAAATTTATATCTACCTATATAAACACATCTATTTCATAATTTATAAGAGAAGAGAAGAAGAATCAAGATATATTGTACATCTACTTATCCACCAATCTACTTGAAGAGCAGTCTTAGGGTTTCATACTTTAATTAGAGATACAGATCTTGCCTTATAAAGAAGTATTTTGGATGCATTGATAGAATTTATATCTAAGATTTGATTTATCCTTGTCATCCTTACATACCAAAATAACCTCTTATGAAGCACCTTGGCTAAAGGAGAGATTGAGGCTCAGAGGGTTCATCTTCAAAGGTAAGTATTCCTAACTTTTTTTCTCCTTTATAAGATTAGATAGATATACATTTGTATTTCTCTTCTATGCATTAATATTCTATATATATTGGCATGAATATATGTCTTTTATGCATGTTTAATTTTCATGTTTATTACCTCCACTTTGTGCCACAAGATTTGGTGAATAGTAGATTAAATTTTTCTTTACTTGTTATTAGTTTAGTAAATATGAAAACATAGGACCTAGTTAGGGTTATTACATAATTTTTCATGAATGGAGGCTTTGGAACCCTCCCTAGTGAATTTATTATGGTAATAGATACCTTGGATAGGTTTAGTGAATTCATCTTGGTCATGACCCCAATTATCTAATGTATCCATAATCGTAAGTGTAATTAGGATTTATCTTCTCAAATATAGGATTGATTTATAAATCTATTATATTTCCCACTACATATTGATTAACTATAGGGTGATTCGATAGACTTGTGTTAATTTCCCCCATATTATAGTCAGATGTTTGAAGATGGTAATTATCTTGATAGGTATGGAAAGGATCTGATCCTCCAATCTCATCTCGTGGCATGATTTGAACCATGTTACAATATAAAGATGAGGGAGGAGAAGAAGTACTCCAAGAGTGAGGATTATCTTAAGAGGTAAAGAAGGAAGTAAAGAACACCCCATATATTGTCAAGATGGATTTAGGATTGATTTAAGTTCTCCAAGAATATTATAATAGGGTATTTCATAATTATTGATGAAATAATCCTAGTTTAGGAAAGAAGAAAGAAAATTGAGGACAAAGTCAACAAGATAAGGAATAGAGTCAACCAAACAAGGAACATACTCGATTGGGTTGATAAAGTCTATTTAAACATAGGATAAATAGAATACATAGTCATAGGGGTTCTTAGTGTACTAATGAATATAGATATTAATATAAAGATAATGATACACATTCAAATGGGTTGACTATGTACTATTAAACACATAATTGAATAGGGAATTAAGGATACATAATCATATAGGTTGATTATGTATTATAGGAAAGAAAGATAATAGTATGTAAGATATTGTATCAACTAGAATGATAGTGTTTTATAATAATCAAATATTTTACAAGATAAATGAGTAGTAAAAATTAAATCAAGCACATAAACAATTAGATCAATGTGAATGATCTAATTAGAACACACAACACAAAACTTGCACCAATGCTAACTAATGTAAGTTTTGCAATACAACACTTAGTGATCAAAGAGAAAAAAGCAACTAAAAAATAAATAATAACTAGTTGGTTATCCTAAGTGTTATTAAGTTATAATAAGGTTTTGATTTTAATGTGATAGGGATGTTAGTTGAAATAAGGAAATAGAAAGCAATCTAAGGTTGGTTTCAAGATGTTTGGGCTTAAAGGTATCTATATTATCAATGGTAATAGCTTGGTATTAGGGACCACCCCCTCACTTCATAATCCTATAGTGATAAGGTTATTAGTTGATTTTCCAATATATACCATCAACCAAATGTTTATACTTGGCCAAAAAAACAAGTTAGCTTCCCCCTTGGTGATGAAATCTAAGTAGATAGGCCTTGGGAGGATAAATGTTTAATGATTTTTGAATATAAAATGATTTAGTAGTGTGTGAAAAAGAGTAAAATAGTGTAAATAAAATGGTAATTTTAAAAACCACATATTTGAGCTATGTGAGTTAATCTAAGTATGCAAACAACTAAAAAGGAAAGGTTAATTAGTTACTAGCAAATAGATGTTAATTCTTTGATTAAGAAATGTATAGAGTTAGTTTAGGAAACACCATATGTAAATAGTAAATAATAGAGTTGATTAGGTTACTTATATTTAATAGAATCAATGTATTTAATAATAAAGTTGAACATGTTGACTATATCTTCTAAATAAAAGATAGACTACAAAATTGACTCGACCAGGTCAGCCTAATTAGTTGTATGGTTTCATTTTTATAGATGAAAATCTTGTGAAAACTAGTGCTGAAGGAAGAAATAAAATGATAGAGAGGGATAATAAAGAACCTTGGTTATATTACAGATGTTTTGGATTATAATTTTTTATCCCATGATGCTTAAATGCTACTTCCAAATTTTACCAATTTGGTCAACTGGTTTGACCAAGTTTGTAAAACCTTGTATGCTAAAAAGGAGATAACAAATAGAACAAACATATTCTAATGTGTTTGTATACCTATATGTTGATATAATAAAATATAAGATAGATTTGATTGTTTTGACTATGTATGTAAATCTATAATTGAATAAGAATAATGAGCTAAATTATTCAATTCAGTAACATGTAATTGGTGAAGACCTACATAGATAGAATAGTCATTTTGAAGTAACTATGTGTTAAACCTACACATAAAAAGTTATAACTATACCTTCTAGTTAGATACAATACTAAAAAAATAGAAAACTATGATATGATGACAAAAATTATGGTGTGAAAGAAAACATTCAATGGTTAGATTAATATTAGATTCACCATAATGTATGCAAACAAAAATGCAATTGGCCTATTAAATCAATCTTAGATCAAAAAAGATAAATCCTACTTACACTTATGATTATTGATACATTAGATATTAAGGGACATGACCAAGATAGATCCTATACACCTAGCCAAGGGATCTCTTACAATATTAATTTCACTATTGATGAGGGTTTTATGAACACTATAGTCAAACAAGATAGCCTATAACATTTTAAGATCTCAATGGAGGTAAACTCCACTCTAGGGCATGATTTACAAGTATGTAGGTCTATTTCAACATATTGATAGAATATTTGGTAGGGAATGTAGGTTGTTGATGAGGTTTTTAGATAGAGGTGTGGTCTCTAACAAGGGTAGTGAATCTATATGTGATTTGGATGGATGATTGGATTCTAATCTAAAATGGGTAGATCTCAAAACGAACTTAAAAATGAAGGAAGGGTAAGGTAGAAAATAAGGCTATGTGGTTTTTAGGAATCACTTCTATAGATGGTTTATGAAAGGACAACTGATCTCAGAACATATGTATATTGATATAATAAATTACACACACACAATAGGATGTGGCTAATAAGTTTAAGGAAATAATGATGTAATAAATTCACAAGCCTCAGATAAAGGTTACTCCTTTAAGGTCAGTTATTACTAACCCTTAATTAGGAGATTATGGCTTAGCCTAGTGAAGTATCTAAGTTAGCTATTGCACACACACAAAAAATGCATCAAAGAAAACAATCATGCACATTAAAAATTATGAATCAATTTGAACTTAATTATCTTAATCAATATATTTATTAATCTTTTAATAGCTATTGTACATCTACAGATCAATACATCAATCACTATAATCAATAATCCATTCACAACTATTACACTCTAAATATTATTAAAACATATAACCAAGAAGTAACAACTAATTACATATAAATTGGGAAGAAAATACTCAAACACATTTATTGATGATAAAGATTGATGTTGCTTTTGTATTTAAAATTCTCTCACCCAAAAATATAATTTGGATTATAATTATTTATATAGACTTGAGGTAGGGGTCACCTCATCCTCCAAGTTAATGCAAGGTCATCACATTTTATAGTAAGAACATGAGTTGTAACTATAATCTAAAATTGCATAAGAGTCTAATTGCAGTTATCAATTTAAAATTACAATTGAAAAAGATATGCAACATATGCATGTGTATGAAGATGAAGGCAATTTTTACAATTATAGCTTGAACTACATGAAAAATATAAAAATATATACATCATTTACAAAATAGTACATCTAAAAAGTCTTAGCCTTTTAAGGCTACATGGTTTAGGTAGTTGGAACTAGAACTGCAGGTTATTTGTCAAAGACAAGTATCATTATATCAATGGTTTAAACCTAGTGAAACTATGAATAACCAAAAATAACTATGTATTGCATGTTTCCCATGCCTCTCACTAAGTGTAGATCTTTGAAAAGTACACATAAGACTCACACTATTGATATTTTACATGATGGAATGCGAGCGTGCTACTTGGAAGCTCCTCACTTATTTTGGGACTATTCAATTTTGATCTATTTACTCATGCCATTGGATCTATATGTACTAGTATCCCACATACTATTGTATTTTTACTTAAATATTTTCATGAGGGTGACACTTATCACCACCATGCTCACTCTATAAATTCCTTTATTGGTGTGCTTGGTTTTGCATCATTTGATCTTCAATATGCGAGTTAATATGCACCATGGATCTTGGTGCTGGAATTTTGAATCCCTTAATCTTGACACATATCATTTCCCAGTTTTATCCTATAAATATAGACATAAAATTGACTTAGTGTATATATGTAATAAAGTGATTAATTATATGGGGGCCACTTGGTAGTTTTGTAGGGATTTTTGGCTTTTAACTAATGATACTCATATCATTTGATCCTTATATCAGGATCCCAATATGGTAACACTTGTCACCCTCACAAGGCTTAGCAGGTCCTTTGAATTTTCAAACATTTATCTCACTTAGTTAAATATTTAGTGTGTGAGTTAATGTTTACTGTTACATCATGATCCATGGAGTTGAGTGAGATTGGATTCATTGATTAAAATATTTAACTTATTATGCTCCATCTCAAATTGTTGGATTAAATTCACTCAAGAAAATGTGGGTCATTAGATCTATAGGCATAAATAAAAGACATAATTTAATATAAAGTACCTTCTACAAAATAATTCTAGCCTTAGGTTTGATTTTCATTAATAAATATGATTAAGACCTAGGTTTTCAATATATAAAAGACTCCCTGCATTAATTTTAAATTTTCATAAATCATAAGATATAAAAAGGAACAAACACATATATTTTTGATCTAAGTTATTAGTATTAGTAAAATATAATTATGACCTAGGATAAAATCAAATTAAGCTCAAAACATAATAAAATTCTCTCTAAATAGGGATACCACTTGGCCATTCCATAAGATTTTTGGTCTACTGACATTGACAGTAGGGTATTGTTTCAACTATTTTATGTGAGCAAATTGTTGTGAGATTTTTGTCTTGGGAAATTGTTCAATATTTTTTTTTGCACATTAATTCCATTAAGGGAATTGTTTTAAGACAAATGTCCATAAAAATTCTCTCAAAGACTCAATTCCATCAAAAATAATGTTTAAGGCAATTATCTTGAAGGGTCATATGGAGAGAAAAGTGATTGGGACAAAAGTCTCAAAGGGTATGTGTCATAACATATCAAAAATGTTGTTTTGAATAAAACATATAAAATAATTTAGTCATTTGTAGGAAAAACATCTCAGACAAAATTTCTAAAAGAATTAGTTTGAGGTAAAAAGCTTGAATGAACAAGTCTGTGGTAAATATTTTTTACATAATTATTGTAGGGAAAATGCTACGAAGACCAAATTTTGTTGGACAAAATGTCCAAAACACAAATTTTGAATGAATTTTGTTAGGAAAAATTCTTGTAATAAAAAATAACAAAGGGAAAATGTAAAAAGTAAGAAGGGTCTACTTCGTGGAAAAAATTCCCAAATTGTCTACTTTATAGGGTAAATTTTAGTAAGGAGAGGACCTAAAATAAATGTCCTAAAGGTTAATTTAGGTAAGGAAAAAGGTCAATACAAAAGGGCCAAAGGGTCTACTTCTTAGGGAAAGGTACCTATGACAAAAAGTCTAAAGGATCTAATTTGAAGGGAAAATGTCCAAGACAAAAGTCCTAAAGGGTACGTTGCACAAAGTCTAAAGGGTAAGTTCAAAATGTCTGAAGGGAAATTATGTTCGTAAAAATGTATTATCAATATTATTTTAGGGAAAATTTATCGATAAAATTGTCTGAAGGCAAATTCCATCAGATAAAGTGTCTAAAATAAATATGTTGAAATAATTAAGTCTACATCAAAAATCCCACACCAATAAGTTTGAAAGAACTTAGTAGCTTTGAATAAGATAATGGAAAAAATACCTGACAAAGATAAATTGCATAAGTCTAATAAAGATAAGCCTAAAAACATTATCCTAATGAAATAATTATAAATATATCATATGAAAACACACTACCTATGCCATCTTGCCAAAGTATGAGAAAGGAAAAAAATCAATCTTCTCCTAAATTTTTACATAAACATATAGAAGAGGGATGAAAATTCAAGACTATAATCCAAAAAATGGGGTGCCCATTTCCTATGGAAAGAAAGGGGATGCTGGGTACAATAAATGGTGACTTATAGGGGGAATACTCCTGAGTATTCAATAACCCAAAACTCTAGTTTACAATCTTAAATCAATCATGAAGTGTGTCATAGAAGAATACTCAAATCAAAAATGTGAAAGAGAATCCTAAGTTCATTAACATAACATACTAACCTTCTAATTTCTTAGATATGTGTGTGTCAAATGTGTTTTTTATTTAACCCTTGACGTGATGAGTTTTTCAAAGGCTTTGATGAGGTTGTAGGTTTTGTTCCAGTACCTCTTAAAGCTCAAAACAAGGGAAGCTTGAAAATTTCTCTACTACCATCCAAGCATCTATAGCCCTAACAAAGATATATTGGGATCGTTCTCTTCTCATTCTATTATTTTCTTTTGATCATGATGTGTGGTACATTGACCTTATTTCATCATGTGAGATTTTTGATTTTATTTATATTTTCTTTTGATATTTTGAACTCATTAGAACTTTATTCTTTTGTTTTATTTATTTTGTTCTTTAATGGAAAAGAAAAGAGTTGGAACCCCACTAAGCTATTATAATTGTAAAATAAATCATTACTAGAACATCTCTACCATCTACACCTATACCCAAAATTATCACTTCCAACATGTATTTAATGTGATAAGTGAATTTTATCCAATAAAAAAAGAAAAAAAAAATTATATTTGTATGAAGTAATTTAAGAGTAAATTCCACATGTTTGTTAAAAGTATTCAATTGTGACACCATTCAAAATAATCCATGATTACCTACCTTCTTACTAAAAACTCAAAAAACATAGAAATACACCTAATTTGTAAACTAGTTCCAAAGTGTCAAGATTTTAATTTTCCTCTTTTCTACAAGTCATAAGTTTAATTGGTTTAGATTTTTAGCTTATTTATAGTTAGATAAAACACAATTATAATTTTTAGAGAAAACAAAGAATAATTAATCTAAGAAATCTAGGAACTAAACTAAGAAAACACTAAAATCTAATCTAGAAAACATGAAATCTAATCTATAAAAGTAGGAAATATTAATTTAGAAAGTATTAAAATAATCTAAGGAAATAAATATAATATAATAAATAATGGAATATAATATAATTCTACATCTAAATTTATCTACTTTATCAGTTAGTAACATTAGCAAATGACAAAACCCTGAAGTAGTGCTTCAAGAACTATCCATTGATTGTTTACGTAAGCTCATTGCCTTGTAGGTCTTTTAGAAAAAATGAATTAATACTCATGATCTCTAAATTATGATATGATCCAATCCATAGTGGGTCAAAATTATCATGTGGTCCTTTCTTTTCATGGGCTTTATCCTAAAGTAGCACTAGATCTAAAATCCTAAATGCTTTGACCTTTTCTCTTTTATCAAACCACCTCTTGACCACACATTGGTGTTTTTTGAATGTCTATAAAGCCTCAGTCCTTGAATCTTACATTTATATTATTTCCAACAATCTTGATTTTATTTTTTCACTTCATTCCATGTAGTCCTACATAAACTGATAAGTGGGTAGTTTCAACATGATAGTAAATATTTTTTTACATCCATAGATCAATAGTTAAGGCAAAGGTTTAAAGTATTGTTTTTATCTTTTTTAGTTTACCCAAAGAGAATATTTTTCAAGATTATGCTAATCCCTAGTCTTATCCCTACTGATTTCTTAATTTCATTGATCATATTTTTATTCGTTGATTCTGTCAGTCCATTTCCCTAGGGGTAATAGTTAAAAGTTGACCTGATAATAATTTGGTTGTTGCATGCTCACTTAGTAAATTATACTAATATGAAATTTGGTCCATTGTCATAAACCAAAGAAATAAGTGTGCCAATTCTAATCATTATGTGTTCCTCTAAGAAGTGAAACACATCATGTGCTCTATAGTTCTTTGTGGCTATGGCTTTGATACATCTAGTGCAATAGTTTATAGCAGTAAGCATAAACTTATGTCCTAACAATGAGTTTGGGTTGATGATGCTAATGAAATATAAACCCCATTGGTTTAATGGCCTTCCTTTAACAATTGACTGTAGAGGAATTATTGTGTGTACTTCTCTCTTAGCTAGATCTTGGCATTCTTAGCATGTTTTGATGTGAGTATGAGCATCTTTGAAAAATGCTGGCCAATAGTACCTCATTTTTAATATATTTTGGGATGTGGTATTCTAAAAAGGATGACCACTTCCAATGTTTTTATGCAAGTTCTCTAAAATTTATTTAGCCTCATATGTGGATACACACTTGAGATAAATAAAATTATAATTTATTCTATAAAGAACTCCCTTATTAAGCATGTAATGAGTAACTTTGAGCCTTAATACTCTTATACTCTCTCTATTTAGTTCTCGATAACAAGTTCTTATAAGTAAATTTTGTATTATATCAATATACCATTGTTCTTTAGATACTTCATCTTCACATACCTCTTCAATAGTGAACATGGATCTTGTTTAATCATAAACTAAATAATACCTTATCCTATAAGGATATTTGTAGGCTTGATATCTATGTTGAATTATTGTAGTTTGGTCATCCATTTGCCTCATCATTCTCCTAACTCATTATATGATAGGGTGAGCTTGACTATAGGATCAGGTTTTGGAAATATGATTGTCATTGATGTCAAAAGTGACATTATGGGCATGTCATTCATGTTCAAGATTATATATGGTGATTATAAGATATGAAAAGGATCATATTAGAGGTCAAGAATAATTGGAATACTTATGTGTATGACTGGAATTCATTCAGTTGTTCACATTGATCATCAAGACATTTTGGGTTTATAACAAAAAAGATGAGAATGCATTTTTTTGATGTCACCATTACCATGTATAAATGAGTATGAGGGATCTAGTCACATGC
Source organism: Torreya grandis (assembly GCA_037957365.1). Classification (NCBI taxonomy): domain Eukaryota; kingdom Viridiplantae; phylum Streptophyta; class Pinopsida; order Cupressales; family Taxaceae; genus Torreya; species Torreya grandis. The sequence continues at coordinate 3,282,883 of JARHVA010001476.1, read as the reverse complement.
TTGTGATAACATTAATCCCTAGTAGTTATGTTATAGATTTGAAGACATGATATGAAGTATGGTTGAAGATATGGGAATGCAAAATTGGCTACTTAGACAAAATCCACTATGTTTTTATACTTAGCCAAATTTACAAAAAGGGATAAACAAAGCCAAGCAAGCATATTGATGAGTTCAGTATTTACACACATGGAGGTTTTAGGATAAAATGATCACATGGGTTTATCTATTTTTGTGCCTAGCTTATATGCACTAAATCTTAAGGCATGTGACATAGCACAAAAAAATATATTCTTGAGCAAAGTAGGGATCTAAGTCATTTTGATAGTGTTTTCCAACACATTGTCAAATTTTTAGTTTATAATAAAAATATCAAAGGCATTTTTATGAATACATATATTAAACCTATGAAGACTTTAGGAGAAATTAGATATATGGATGGAATCCGCTATGTAAAAGGATCATATGTGACAATTTATAAGACATGCAACTAAGTGTAACAAGAGTTATGTAGGTGTAAAGTTAACCTTCTAGGCAAAATGCAATGCTCTCCATACTTAGACAAGATCTACACAAGGTCATGCAAAGTTGTCATGCTTTTACAAAGATCATATATGGGAATTTTCAAAAGAAACAAATAATAGATATATTATGGGTTTTTCATGAGCATCTTAAATATATGGACTGTAGGTTCAATTAAGAAAGAATGAGCTCAAAATTGAATTATAATTGCTTTCAAACTAGAGAGGGTTTCTTAGTAAAACCCTAAAGGTTTAAGTCATGGTGTCAATATGAACTTTCTATTTTAATAGTGACTAGTTATAGCTTGGACCTAGTAACTTAAGTTATAACTTAAGCCTTTGTTATCATTATATAACTAGCCCCTTGACTCAATAATTACCGACTTGAGTAGTGATAAAAGGACTTAATATTTATTAAGTATTAGACTTTATATTATGTCCTAGATTGATCACTTGCTTGAGATTCATTGTACATAGATGTTCTAATAGAGTGTGATGAAGTCAAATTATCAAAAGGTCTTTCAAGTTAACACATAAATGATAAGTGTCACAATCATGAATCCTACACAATAGATTAATGAAGTAGTTTAAAGTCTAAATGTCAATGAGAAATGCAAGGATGAAAAATGTATCAATATCAATAACTAATAGCTATGTATAGAAGGAAAATACTTAAGCCAAGTGTCACATTCTTGAGGTTTGGATAGATATAATGAATGAGTTTGTTAGAAGATTTGATAGTGAGTGGGTGATCATATAAAGGAGATCCAATAAAGTGAGCGGAATCAGATGGAATAAAGTGACAAATGTTTATCAACATAGTGGTGAGTTAAAAACAAAGCATGTTTGAGAATATTGATAGAATAAAAGTGATCCAAAGATATAGGAAGCAACGTGATGTGAGAAAGATCTTGATGTTTAACATCAAGATAGAAGTAAAGATTGTCCATCTTTGGAGATACAATGGCACATGAAAACTTGGATTAAGAAGATTTATGGTCATATTTTAAATATGATAAATCTAAAGTTTAAAAGCATACAAAGATCTAACAGATAACATGAGCCTATCAAAAGGTGATCAAATGGATGCATTTTAAAGTCGAGTTATTTGATTATGGACCATTAGATCATGGAAAAAAAGAAAGATTAATGAAAAAAATTTAAATTCATGTCCAAACAAATGGTTAGCTATAAGAACATGTAATAACTTGTGTATAAGTTATATATCTTGACACAGACAATGAGATTGATTGATCCAACCGATCAGATCTACATTAAACAGCTTATGCATAAAAAATTGAGTCTAATAGATGATATAGATAGTAAAGATACCTATAATTATGTTGTGATGCATGGAATAAATATGTGGGAAACTAATAGTTTAAGTCTTAATGAAATAGATTCTAGAATTGACATGATGTGTTATAGTTCAAGTGTGAATAAAAGAAGATATGTAACCCTAGATCATTTACTTATATAAATGATATATAGGACATAGGAAAAGAAGCTAGAAAAATTTCTTATGTTATTAAGCCAAGTTGAATATAGATAAAGGTTGAAAGAAAAAGAAAATGAGGTGTGTCAAATAGAAAATCATAAAGACACATAACTAGAGGGGGTAGAGAGGAGAAGAGTGATTGGTGAAACAAATGAACTGTGTTGAATAGAGAAATATTTAGACATAGGAATAGAGGAATAAAGAGGATCAAAGAGGAAGAAAGGAAAAAAGAGAATGTGTAGAGTATGATCAGTTGTAAATTAGACCTATAAGAAAGAATAGAGATCTAGATTCTTATATGAATGTAATTTATAAATTAGATTTGTATCTCCATAGAAAAGTTTGATAGGTTTGTGTAATTAGATAAGCTATGTGGGTGATTCATTAGAGTTTTTGCTATTAAATCAAGGGATTGATGTCTCCTTAGGATTGGTGTCCTTAAACATTATAACTAGTGAGGTTTGTTAGCAAGGATTTAAACTATGAGGCTAGATTAGATTAGTAGCTTCTAGAAGTTATTCTCACCATGGTTTTTCCCTTTGGGTTTTTCACATATAAATTTTATGTCATGTGTATTTGTGTTTGTATGATCTCTACATATTTGATTTTATCCACATAGATCTTTAATCTATTCTAAAATGTATTAAAGGACTAGTTTTAATTCATATACTAATTCACCCCCTCTCTTAGTATCTATTTGTGTTCCAACAATTAGTTTTAGAGCCACATGTTATTAATAAAAGCCTAATTATCTAAAGTAGATCTTGGAAGGAGAACACATATGACTAGTCAAGAAGGATCTTAATCAAATAAAGAAACTCTCTTTGATGGATCTAACTATGAATTCTAGGGCATTAGAATGGAATCATTCTTATCCTCATTAGGGTTTGATGTATGTATGTCTATAGTAAATAGATATACATCCCCTACTATAATTCCTATTTATCAGTCTACTAAGAAGAATATGAAATCAATACCAAGGTAAAGAATGTTATTCTATATGGACTATCAAACTTAGAGTTTTTCAAAGTAATGTAGTGTCAAAATGCTCAAGATATCTACAACAAACTAAAGATCATCTACGAAGGAGATGATAAGGTAAATTAGGTCAAGCTACAAAGATACAAAGGAATGTTTGAAAGTCTTAAAATAACTGAAGAAGAAAATATTGTAGACTATCTTATCAAGGTAAATGAAATATTCAATGTAATCAAAGGCCTTGGAAAAGAGATAAAAGCATCAATCATTATCCAAAAGTTCCTAAAATCTTTGCCATTAAGAATTGATTCTAAAATATTTGCAATAGATGAAGCAAGAGATATAAATAAGCTCACTATAGATTAGTTGCATGTAACCTTCACTGTTTATGTGATGATAATAGAAGAAGCAAATACTCTTAAGAGAGAAGTTGCATTCAAAGCATCTAGGGAAGCAAAAGTAGAAGAATGTACATCTAGATCTAAGTAGACTAATAAAGAAGAAGCCAACTTTGTCATAAAATTGAAAAGAGGATCTGTAAAGTATAAAGGTAAGTTAACATTTAAATTCTTTAACTATGGTAAGGTAGGAAATTTTTCTACTAAATACCCATATGAGAGAAGGATTACTCTGAGCAAGAAGAACATGGAAAAAGGATGAAGCCCCACTATTCCAAAAGGAAGAACTTCTTTAAAAACAATAAAATCTTGTATATAAGAGAAAATAGTGACACATTGGATGATAGTGATAGCTCAGATGATGGCCATGACTATTAATTTGTGGCTAAGGGAAATGAATCCCTATACATGGCATTAGAATTAACTTCTATAGATCCATATAAAGAAGAAGTTGAAGACTCTGATGAAGAAGAAGGAGAAGTTGACCTTGAGTGCGAAATCATATGTGCTCAATATTAGATTGATAAGCTAAGAAAAGAGAACTCAAGGAAGAAGAAACTTGGATAAAAAGAAATAGAAAAACTATCCAAAAGTCCTGAAAGATCTAATCAGATGATAGTAAGCCTTAAGACTCAAGTTGAAGAGGTTGTAAGAATAGAAGATGTAGTCAAAATTAAACTAAAATTCAAATATGATGAGTGTATGAGACTAGAAGTAGAGATAGGGGCTTTGAAAAAAGAGCTTAAAAAGGCTAAAGAACAAATATTCAAACTAATAAGAGGATCAAACATTCTTGATGAATTTATTAGCTCTCAAAATCCATTAAAAGGGAAATCTGGTCTTGGTTATGAAAAGGTAAAAAGTCCCATAATCAATACATCTACTAAGTTATATGATAGTTTCAAAGCAAAACAATCAGGAGCAAAGAAAGAGAAAGCTTGTAAGGATACAAAGACAAACACAAGTAATGCTAATGTGAAGAAGGCTAAAGCTAAGAAGAACCTTAAGGAAAGGAAAACTAATAATGAATCTATGTATGAAAACTCAAGGAAGATTTAGAAGACAAAGGTAGTTGATGCAAATGGTTACATAAGGGTAAGCAACTTGAAGAAGCTAGAGTTGAGATGAACTCCCCATCCTGCACAAAGAAAAGCTATGAATAGGTATTCCTCATCTTTTTATGGTAATTGTTATATCTATAATCATTTTGGTCATATAGATAAAAATTGTAGAACAAGATTTATAAGATCAAAAGGATAGAGTAAGAAGAAAGGTATGCCTCCTAGTATGAACAAAGGTTCACAAGTCTATGATAAAGAGAAAAATAAGACATAAGAAACCCAAGCATCTATAAAAAGTGAAAGATCAATCCAATGCTATAAAGGTTCAAGAATGTCAAGAGATCTGAATGTCTACTCATGTTGAGAATGAGAAGACCATGTTGGAACACAACTAGATACTGAGAGGGGGGTGAATCAATATATCAATAAAAACTAATTCTTTAAATACTTTCAATGTAGATTAATAGATATATGTATATCAAATCAAACATGTAAATCTCATAAAAACATATATACTCATGACACTAGGTTTATATATAGAAAACCTAAAGGGAAAAAACATGGTGAGCATAGATACTAGAATCTACTATTCTAATCCAGCCTCACAATTCAAAGCCTCACTAACAAACCTCACTAGTTATAATGTTTAAGAACACCAATCCTAAGGAGACACTAATCCCCTAATTTAAGATATTAAACTCTAAAGAAGCACCCACTCCCTAACCTGAGTACCCACTTAGCCTATCTAACGGCACCCACTCCCTAAATTACATTCATACATGAATCCAGATCTCTATTCTCTATTACAAGTCTAATATTCAACTAATCATTCTCTACACATTATCTTTGTGTTCCTTTATTCCTCTTTTCCCATCTCTCTTTGTGTCTGTATATGTATCTATTTAACACATTTCATTTGTCTCACTTTGCCTCTATATATATATATATATATATATATATATATATATATATATATATATATATGTTTAAAACTCTTCATAGTATCTCATCGTATCTACACTTTTGCCTCTATCTATATTCAACTTAGATTAATATAAAAATAAATTATTCTATTCACTTTTACTTTGTCCTAAATATCCTATATATACACAAATGATCTAGGGTTTTATATCTTCTATGTGTTCACACTCAGACTATAACACATCATGTCAATTATGGAATCTAGTTTATTATGACATGAGCTATAAGTTTCCCACATCTTAATTCCATGAATCACACAATAATAATAGGTCTCTTTATGATTTATAACATTTGATTGACTCAAGTTTTGATACATAGGCTCTTTAGTGTAGATTTGATTATTTGGATCGATCAATACCATCATCCGTATCAAGGTATAGAGCTTATACGTAAGTTTCATCATGTTCTTCCAACTAACCATTTATCTAGACATGAATTTAAATGTCAATCATTGATATTATCTTTAGAACCATGATCTGATTGTCCATATTCAAATATATCAACTTTAAAATACATCCATTCAATCTCCAGATCCTAACTTCTACATTTTGTTTGATATTCAAAGATTCATGACCTTTACCTTGACACAGTTGTTAAACTTTGACATTTTGACCTCATCTCATTGCTTCTTATATCTTTGGATTGCTTTCTCTTTGTCAATCTTCTTGCACCTCCTTGGTCTTTAACTTGCCACTGTGTCAATAAATATTGATCACTTTGTTCCATACAAGTATACTTGATCCATTAGATCTCTCTCATCCAATATTCTAGATGATATTAGATCTTTAAAGATGTATGATATTTACTGCTATTTAGTTGTTAAATTTCAATCTATTTAAAGTATTTTAGTCCATTGAATCTATTATATTTCCTTTATATGATCACCCTCTCACCATTGGATCCTTTGACAAGCTCATTTTTTATATCTATCAAGATTACACTCATTATGTCTCTATCTAACAAGCTCCATGAATGTGACACTTCTCACTTGTGTGCTCACTCGATTCTCCTTTTGACAATTTGACTTCATCATGCTTTGTTAGATCTCTAATGTTTGATTAAACATGAGTTTTTGATCTTCCAACTAGCTCAATCATTAAATCTGAGAACCTCATTCTCATTGGTCCTCTATCTGATAGACTCCATGCTTATTACACTTAGCATTAACACATTCAGTCAGAAGGACCTTTGACACTTTGACTTTGCTTTACTCCATTAGATCATCTACATATAATGAATCATGGGCCATTGATCAAGATAGGACAAATATTAAGTCTTAAACTTAGGAAAATATAAAGTCCTTTAATCATTTCTCAAAGTGAGTAATAGATAGGCTGAGGGTTGGTTTTGTAATGATGATAACGGATTAAATTATAATGTAAGCTACATGTTCCTGACTATACGAATTCAACATTGAAATACAACTTTACTTGTTAACTCTATGGCTAAACCCTTAGTGTTTTATTGAGAAACCCTATCTAGTTTGAGAGCCAAATAAATCAATTGTGACCTCATTCCTTATCCTTTTAACTTGTTGACCATATTTATATAATGGAAATGAAAAACCCATAATCTATCTTCTATTTGTTTGACTTGAAATATCCATAAATTTTCTCTATAAAAGCATGACAACTTTGCATAGTATAACTGTGAAACATGCTCTTCTCTCCATCAATCCTACTTGACCCTTTTGACATCAATGACATCCATAGTGTCCCTTTTGACATAAATGAAAAAAATTCTACCAAAAATCTCCCCATTTGGCATTGATGGAAAACTAAATGCTCTGATGTAAACTTAATGTTCTAATCTTCTAATATTAAACTCTTTCTCTAAAATTGCTTCCATTGGCTCCTGATAAGTATGAACTAAGGATACTCATACCAAAATTTATCCCTATTAGGTAATGGAATATTTTACTAAACTCATCTTGGACACTCTATTTTCTATTCAAAACTTTTATAGAGATCATTTTCACTTTTTGTCCTAAATTTTACAAAGTGCATTTTCCCTTTTCTCCTCCTTTGACATCAATGACAAAGGGAATCCACTCTGTTTGTCCAAAGTGTTCTCCTCCTTTATTAGGTAAATGAATTTGTCCAAGAATATCCAAATTTAAAATCATTAGTGGTTTTTATAAGTATACATACCTGAGTTGAATTTTCTCTCTTCTTTCATGGATTAATAAATCTTGCATGAGACTCCCCCTGGTTTCATGCCCTATCACTAGTAATTTAGTGATGTAGTATATCAGGGACTACACCCAAATTCTATCTCAGACATTCAAATTGTTCCTTAGGAAGAGGTTTGGTGAATATTTCTATAATTTGGTCCTTAGTTGGCACATATTCCATTCTAACCTCTTGATTTACAACCCTCTCTCTTACAAAGTGATACTTGATAGATATGTGTGTGGGTATAGAATGCCTCATTCGATTATTCGATTTATTTATTACACTTTAATTATAAAAAAGAATATAAATAGGTGAATTTTACTCAACCTTTATGTTCTTGAGTGTTTGATTAATCCATAGGACTTGAGTATAACATGCCACTACTGCTACATACTCTGCTTCTACTATAGAAAAAGTAACTGACTCTTCATTTTTACTCAACCATGAAATAACTCTATTTTCAAGGAAAAATACACCACCATTAGTGCTTCTTCTACCATATACACTTCCTGCCCAATCAACCTATGTATATGCTACCAAAGTGAATTATAGGGTACCATATCCCATAGTTAATTGTGCTCTTGATGTATCTAAAGATTCATTTCATTGTACTGACATGTGACTCTTTAGGAGCAGCCTAAAATCTAGGAACCATGCACATTGGTTACATGATATATGGTCTTGATGAAATTATGTATAATAAGCTACATATCATTGATTTGTACATAGTTTGATTTACATCAAGTGAATCATCCTCTTTTCTCAACATGCATCTAGTTATCATGGGATTACTAACTTGTTTGTTATCTTCCATTCCAAATTTCTTATGCATCTCCTTTGCATACTTGTCTTGGGATATGAATATCCCTTCATTAGATTATGTTATTTTTAAACCAAGGAAGAAGTCAAGTTCTCTTAGAATAGACATCTCAAATTCATTTTACATTTGTATAGTAAATTATTTGCACATCTTGTTATTTATACAACCAAAGATGACATTATCTACATAAACAACAATAATCAAAATATGATAACCTTCTGATTTAAAGTAAAAATTACTATTTACATATACTTTATTGAAACTATTTTATTACAGGTATTGGTACAATCTTGAATACCATGCTCTAGGTGCTTGTTTTGGACCATACAGTTCTTTCTCTAGTATACACACATAATATTCTTCATCTAAAAACTAAAACTTTTGGTTATTCAATATATACTTCCTCTCCTAGGTTCCCATTCAAGAAAGTAAAATTTACATCCATTTGATAGACTTTGAACTTCTTATAAAAAGAGAATGTTATGAACATTCTTATAACTTCCAATCTAGTAACTATAACAAATGTTTCCTCAAAGTCTATGGCTTATAATTGTGCATATCATTTGTACACCAATCTTGCTTTATTTCTTATAATAACTACATCTTCATTGAGCTTGTTTCTGTAGACCCATTTTATTAATATCACATTCTTGTTTGAGGGACTTGGAACTAATTACCAAGTTTTGTTCTTTTCTATTTTAATTAGTTCTTCTTCCATGGATTTTAGCCAATTCTCATCCTTGTTGGCTTCAACATAGATCTTAGGCTCAATTTCAGACATTGGAGAAAAACTTACTTTCTCCTTGTTCATTGCATATCTTCTCCTTGTATGAATTCCTTCATTATTATTACCAATTATCTGCTCTTATTGATGATCCTTTTAAACAAATCTTGGAGGTGTTTTTTCATTCTTTTCCTCAACCTCTTCACTATCTAATTCTTCTTCAAGATCTAACTCTTCATTACTAGTTTCCACATCAGGTTCAACATGTTTTATGACTTCTTATACCTTGACATTTATGCTCTCCACCATCTTTTGTCACCTCTTATTATAAAATACATAGGCTTTCCTTTGAGTGGAATAACCAAGAAATATTTCTTCACCACATCTTGATTAAAAGTTTCCTAGTTTATCTTCCTTTTTTTGATGTAGTATTTGATTCCAAACACATTGAAATACTTAACAAAGGTAGGATTTACTTATCATAGATCATAAGGAGTTTTGTCACTATTTACCCTTAGTTGAACTTTGTCTAAGATGTATATTGTTGTTTGGATTTCTTCTCTCCAATATCTATCAGGTAACTTAGACTCCTTTAGTATTGCTCTAGCCATTTCCTTGACTATTATGTTCTTTCTCTCAACCACTCCATTTTTATATGGAGTCCTTGTTGAAAAGTAATGTCTTTTGATCCCATGTTTCTTACAATACTCTTTGAATTCATTTGAGGTGAATTCTCCACCTTTATCAGATCTTAATCATTTGATTTTTCTTCCAATCTCATTTTCAACCATGGATCTAAATATCTTGAATCTCTTAAAGGCTTGACATTTGTCCTTTAAAAAGGTTACCCATGTCATTCTTGAGTAGTCATCTACAAATAACATGAATTACAACTCTCCTTTAGATCCTCTTTTCTTGGAAGGACCACAAAGATCAATATGAACTAATTGTAGAGGCTTTATAGTAGCATTCTATTTTTTTAAAAATCTAACCCTTGTCTACTTGCCTCATTGGCATTCCTTGTATGTAGTATCTATACATTTTCTTATCTTGGGCATGTGTCATACACATTTATTTGAGCTCACTTTGAATAGATTATCAAATTTAACATTACCCATTCTTGTGTACCATAACCAACTCTCATTAATCTTTCCCATCAAATAACTATTACCATTCACTTTAACAAGATTGTAGATATTGCTCTTAGTCCTTTTCCCTTATGTAACTATTTTGCCAAATCTCTTTATCTTGCATCATTATACATAAAATATGAAATTATATCCATTGTCACACATTTGACTGATACTTAATAGACTATGCTTTAATCCTTTAACATAAAGGACATCATGTGTAGGAAATTTACCATCTATGTTCAAGGTTCATTTACCTTTGATATTTATTGCTATGTTATCTCCCAAGCTGATAGATCCTTCCTTTCATTTTATCAATTTGGTAAAATTTCTCTTGTCACCATTCATATGCTTTTATAAGCCACTGTATATCACCTACAAATTTTATTCCTTGGCATAGAGTGCAGTTTGAGCAATAATTAATTAATTTTTCGCTCTCCACACATCCTTGGGTTTCTTATTTATCTTCTTTTCAGAAACTTTTGAACCTTTGTTCACACTAAAAGGCATATATTTCTTTACATTGTGTAATTTTGATCTTATAAATCTATTTCTATAATGTTTATCTATGTGACCAAAGTTATTGAAATTATAACACATTACATTTATATTTACCAAGGGTAAAAATGATTTTTTTCCTACAAAATTGATTCTCCTTGTAGTTAAAACCCTAAAATTACTAGCCTTATGACCAAAATGATTATAGTTATAATAATAACCATAAAATATGAAGAATACTTGGTCATAACATTTGTTGGTGTAACATGAATTATTCTAAGATGTGGCTTCTTCAAGTTTGTCGCCTTAGTATATCCTTCAACATCAACTACCTTTGTCTCCTTTTTCTCTTCAAGATTATTTTTGAGTTAAACTTTCTTCACAATATTTATGTTTGAGTGTGTCTTTGTGTCTTTACAATATTTTTCTTTCTTTAATTTTGATTCTCCTTTTGATTTGAAATTTTCATATAGATTAGTAGATATACCAGTTGAGGAAATTTTTTCATTCTCATAACCAAGACCTAATCTCTCTTTTGAGGGATTTTCAGAGTTGATTAGTTCATCAAGAATGTGTGATCCTCCTATCAACTTTAGACTTTTATTTAGTTAACCTTTAGATTTTTCAAGTTATTTTTTCAAAGCCATTATTTCTACCTCAAGCTTCACGCATTCATCATATGTATATTGTATTTCCATTTTGATTACATCTTCTATTCTTTTAGCCTCCTCAACTTGTGCCTTTAGGCTAAGTACCATCTAATCAAATTTCTCAAGACTTTTAGACATTTTCTCAATTTCCTTTTGACCAAGCTTCTTCTTTTTATTTCTCTTTTCTTAGCTTATCAATATCATCTAGAGCACATATGATCTCACATTATAGATCCACTTTTGATTCATCTCCATCCATGTCTTCAACTTCATCTTGATCTAGATTTATAGAAGTTGATCCTACTATCATGAATAGGGATTCATTTCCCTTGTCCACAAAAGTATATTCATGATCATCATTTGAACTATCACTATCTTCCATTGAGTCATTGTCCTCTTTTGTGTATAGACCTTTCTCATTCTTAAATAATTTATTCTTAGGATAGTAGGATTTCACCTTTTTCAACTCTCTACTTACTTAGATTTATCCTTTTTATTATGATGGATTTTAGCAACAAAATTTTCTACTTTACCATAATTAAATAATTTGAAGGGTAACTTACCTCTATACTTTCTAGATCCTCTTTTTAGTATTCTAACAAATTTAGCTTCCTCTTCATCAGTCTCCTTAGATTTAGATATAATTTTTTCTGCCTTTACTTCCTTAGATACTTTGAATGCAACTTTTCTCTTGAACGTGTCTATCTCTCCCATTCTCATCTCATAGGCTATTAAGGTCCCATGTAGCTCATCAACAATGAGTTTATTTAGTTATATTGCTTCTTATATTATAGATATTTATAATCATATCTTTGATGGAAAAGATCTTAAAACCTTCTTGACAATGATTGACCTTTTCATTTCTTCTCTAAGGCCTTTGATTGTATTTACAATTTCATCTATCTTGAAGAGGTAGTTTACAATCTTCTCCTCTTCATTTATCTTAAGGATCTCAAAATTGCCTTTGTAAGTTTGTATCTTGGCTTGTTTTACCTTGTAATCTACTTCATAGATGAACTTTAACTTGTTTTATATGTCTTATAAATTTTGAGAGTGCATAACTTTAACAAACTTTGAGTTTGGCAATCCAAAAAGAATAGCATTCTTTGCCTTGACATTTCTCTCATATGCCTTCTTGGTATCCTGATTGGTACAAGGTGTAGTAGGGTTTGTATATCCATTTAACAAAGACATCCATACATCAAAAACTAAAAAGGAGAGATATGTTCCCATTATATTGCTCTAAAATGCATAGTTAGATCCATCAAAGAGAGGTGCCTTGTTTGATGAAGATCCTTCTTAACTAGCCATTATGTTCACTATTTCAAGATCTACCTGAGTTGATTAAGCTTATTTCATGGAACCCTAGGATCTAATATAAATTATTAAAACACAACTAGATACTAAGATGGGGGTAAATTAGTATATCAATTAAAACTAGTTCTTTAAATACTTTTAATGCATATATATTTATATATATATATATATATAGAGAGAGAGAGAGAGATCAAAAAAAAATGTAAAGATCATACATTTTTTATTTGATCTCTCTCTCTCTCTCTCTATATATATATATATATATATATATATATATATATAGAGAGAGAGAGAGAGAGAGAGATCAAATAAAAAATGTAAAGATCATACACACATAAATACTCATGACACTAGATTTATATGTGAAAACCCCAAAGGGAAAAACTAGAGTGAGAATAGATTCTAGAATATAATATTTTAATCTAGCCTCATAGTTTAAAGGCTTACTAGCAAACCTCACTAGTTACAATGTTTAAGGACACCAATCCTAAGGAGACACCAATCCCCTAATTTAAGAGCTTCAAATCTAAGGAAGCACCCACTACCTAACTTGATCACCCATTAAGCCTATCTAATGGCACCAACCTATCAAATTTTTTTATGAAGCTACAACTCCACTTTATAAATTAGATTCACATATGAATCTAGATATTTATTCTTTATTATAGGTCTAATGTTTAATTGATCATTCTCTACACATTATCTATGTGTGAATTTATTCCTCTCTACACCTCTCTCTTGTGTTTGTATATGTATCTATTTGAAACACTTCATTTGTCTCTCACTCTATCTCTGTGTCTATAAATATCTATGTTTGACACTGTTTAACAACATTTCATCATATTTGAACTTTTAATTCTATATATATTTGACTTAGCTTAATATCAAAATGTAAATATTCTAGTAACTTTTACTTTGTCCTATATATCATATATAAATAAATGATCTAGGGTTCTACATATTCTATGTGTTCACACTTGAACTATAACACATCATGTCAATTCTAGACTCTAATTCATTATGACATGAACTGTAAATTTCCCACATCTTGATTCCATGCACCATGTCATAATTTTAGGTCTTTTTAATACATATAACATCTAATTGAATCAATTTTTTATACACAATATCTTTAATGTAGATTTTATTAGTTGGATTGATCAATATCATTATCTGTGTCGATATATACAGCTTATACACAAGTTCCTACATGTTCCTCCAACTAACCATTTCTCTAGACATGAATTTAAATTTCAATCATTGATATTTCCTTTGGTACCACAATATCATGGTCCATATTTGAATATCTCAACTTTAAATTGCATCCATTTGATCTCTAAATCCTAGATTTTGTGTGCCATTTGATCTTTGAAGATGCATAACCTTTAACTTGTCTTAGTCAATAAAGTTTTACACTTTGAACTCATCTCACTACTTCCTATATATTTAGTTCACTTTCACTCTGTCAATCTTATCAAACCTACTTAATATTTAACTTTACACTATGTCAATAAACATCTATCACTTTGTTCCATTTGATTCTACCTGTTCTATTAGATCTCTCTCATCCAAGGTTCTACATGCCATTAGATCTTCAAATATGCATGATCTTTACTTCTATTTAGTTGTTAAATGTTGATCTCTTTAAATCATTTAATTCCATTCACTCCATTGGATTTCCTTTGCATGATCACCTGTACACCATTAGATCTTTTGACAAGCTCATTATTTATATCTGTCAAGCTTATGCTCATTGGGTCTCTATCTAAAAATCTCTATGAATGTGAAACTTATCACTTATGTGCTCACTTAGCACTCTTTTTAACAATTTTACTTCATCATGTTCCATTGGATCTCCAATGTCTGATTAAGTGTGAGCCATTGATATTCCAACTAGCTTGATCATTAACTCTGATAGGCTCATTCTCATTGGTCATCTATCTAATAAACTCCATGTTTGTGACACTTGGCATTAACACATTAACTTAGAGGGGCCTTTGACACTTTGACTTTGATTTTCTCCATTGGATCATCTATATATGATGAATAATAGGCCATTGATCAAGATGGGATAAATATTAAGTCTTAGACTTAGGAAAATATAAAGTCCTTCAATCATTACTTAGAGTTAGTAATAGCTAGGTTGAGGGGATGGTTTCATAATGAAAACAAAGGCTTAAGTTATAACTTAAGCTATCATTTCCCAGCTCTACTATGTCAACATTAAAATATAACTTTACTTGTTGACTCATGGCTAAACCCTTAGGGTTTTACTGAGAAACCCTATCTAATCTAAGAGCTAAATAAATAAATTATGAGCTCACTCCTTCTCCTTTGAACTTTCAAACCATATATATAATGTATATGAAAAAACCATAATTAATATTTTATCTATTTTAATTTAAACATCCATAAATGGTCTCTATAAAATCATGACATCTTTGCATAGTGTAACTATGAAACATGCTCTTCTCTCCATTAATCCTGCCTGATCCTTTTTGACATCAATGACATCCATAGTGTCCCTTTTGACATCAATGATAATCATATTTCCAATAGAATAAACTAAAATATATGACCAAAGTGTTGGTTGAGGATATTTTTTACGTTATTATAGATTCAAGTGAATATCCTTTTATTACTAAACAACTTTCATGCATAAAATATGAGTTTTCTATGCCTAGTAATGAGATTCTGAGCTGCAAAGAAGATTAATTAGATGAAAAGGTATGTCATGAATCCATGTTGTCTCCATGTATTGTTAATCCAAAGGATAATATCATAGTAGATGAGCATGTTAATTCTCTTAAGCCTAAGGAGAAAAATAAAAAGAAGAAGAAAAAGAACCAAAATCACAAGATGACCAAGGAAGAGAAGGAATATGAAGAGTTATGGGCAACTCCTAGTTTCAAATTATGATAGGAAATTATAAATTAAGGTGTATATATCAATGCTTCTTAAGATACCCATTTCAATGTATAATCAAGTGATGTTTTCTACAAATAATAACTCAAATATGTTGTGATAATGATTTGATCAAACCAAGTCAAGTGTTATGTATGTAGTGTTTATAAGGACAAAATGAGTGTTTCAATATGACATAATGAGATTGTTAGAGTGTGTGTGTGTGTGTGTGTGTGTGTGTGTGTGTGTGTGTGTGTGTGTGTGTGTGTGTGTGTGTGTGTGTGTGTATTTTATATATATATATATATATATATATATATATATATTCATTTGGCATAAGGGTTATAATGCAAGAAACCCTTGACATTGTGTATCTTGGGCTATATAAAGAGTTTGGGTCACCAAACTTAGAGAACATGTGTAAAATGATGATATACATGTGTTATATGAAGTTATGGTGTGCTATAGATAGGCCCTTGATGCAAATATGGAGCATGGATCAAGGGAGAGCTAGATTGTTTAGTATGTTAAGATCAAGAAGGCTTAGAGTATAAGAGTTTTACAATTAGTTAGGTCCTAGGATCAGAAGATAATAAGAGATTGAGAGAGAAGGCTAGTAATCCTATATAGAAGCTCCTACATCACATTACTAGATACTAGTGATAGATTCTACGTCTAGGCTGAGGACCATAAAATATTTATTAATTCCTGAAAGAAGAAGAGAAAATCCAACTTAGGTATGTATGTTGTTCAAATTTATAATGATTTTATGGTTGTATATTATTAGACAAACTCCTTTATATGATAAAGGGGGAGAACATTTTGACAAACAATAAGAAAGAGTCCCTTTACCATTGATGTCAAAGATGGAGAAAAAGTGCAAATCCTCTCTATGGGAGAAGAAGATCAAAATTCTCTCTACAAAATTTTGGAGAAAAAAGTGAAAATGTTAAAGAAGAAGTAGATCAATTGTCCAAGTTGAGTATTAGGCAAATGCACCATTTATTATTGGGGAGCAAGTATGGTATGAATAGGTTCAATTCATAATTATTAGAATTTAATGTAAATAATGATAGAGAAAGAGTAAAGTATTATAAGATCAAAGCATTTATTTTTCAACCAATGACAAAGGGGGAGATTTTTGGAAATATGATTGTCATTGATGTCAAAATGGACATTATGAGCATGTCATTGATGTTCAAATTGTATATGGTGATTAGATGATATGCAAAGGATCTTATCAGAAGTCAAGAATGATTAGAATTTTTGTGTGAATGATTGGTATTCATTCAATTATTCACATTGATCATCTAGACGTTTTGGGTAAATAATAGAAAAGATAAGAAGACATTTTTATTGACGTCACCATTACCATGTATGAAAGAGTATAGTGGAGTTGGTCACATGGTTTTGATCGGATTAGTCCCTATTCATTATGCACTAGATTTAAAGATGTGATGAATTTTAGTTGAAGATATGGGCATGTAAAGTTAGATACTTGGATAAAATCCACTAAGTTTCTGTACTTAGCCAAATTTGCAAAAAGGGATAAACAAAGCCAAGTAATCATATTGATGAGGTCAGTGTTTAAACACATGGAGGTGTTAGGAAAAAATGATCTCATGGGTTTATTTATTTTTATGCCTATTTTATATGTACTAAATCTCAGGTCACATGACATAGCACAAAAAAATATATGCTTGAGCAAAGTAGGGCTCCAAGGCATTTTGACAGTGTTTTCCAACACTTAGTCAAATTTTTAGTTTGCAAGAAAAATCTCAAAGGAGATTTTATGAAGACATATAATGAAATTATAAAGACTTTAGTATTAATTGGATATATTTATGGAATATCCTATGTAAGAATATCATATGCACAAATTTGCAGGTCATGTGACTAAGTGTAACAATAGTTATGCAAGTGCAAAGTTAGCCTTCTAGGCAAAATGAAATGGTCTCCATACTTAGATAAAATATGCACAAGGTCATGCAAAGTTGTCATGATTTCACAAAGATCATATATGGACATTTTAGAAAGAAATAAATAGTATATCTGTTATGGGTTTTTCATGAGCATCTTGAATATAAGGACTATAAGTTTAATTCAGAAGGAATGAACTCAAAATTGAATTATAATTTCTCAAGACTAGAGAGGGTTTCTTAGTAAAACCCTAAAGATTAAGTCATGGAACCAACTTTCACTTTCTATTTTTATATTTACTATCTATATCTGGGACCTGGTAGCTTAAGTTATAACTCAAGCCTTTGTCATTATTATAAAACTAACCCCTTGACCTAGCAATTACCAACTCGAGTAGTGATCAAAGGACTTAATATTTCCTAAGTCTTAGACTTTATATTATATTCCAAATTGATCAAAATATAGAACTTCATCATAAATAAATGATCCAATATAGCATGATGAAATTAAATTGTTAAAATGTCCTCTAATTTAGTGAACAAGTGATAAGTTTCACAATCATGAAGCCTACATAGTAGATCAATGGAGTAGTTTAAAGTCTAAAGGTTAATGATAAATGTAAGGATGCTAAATGTCTCAATAGTAGGAATTAATGGCTATGTATAGAAGTCACATGCTTAATCTAAGTGTCATATTCATGAGGGTTGGACAAATATAAAATTATCTTGTAAGAAGATCTAACGGTAAGTAGGAGATCATATAAATGAGATCCAATAAAGTGAGTGGACTCAGATGGAATAAAGTTATAAATATTTATCAACATAGTAGTGAGTTAAAAATTAAGCATGTTCAAGAAGATTTATAGAGTGAAAGTGATCCAAATATATAGGAAGCAATGCAATGCAAGAAAGATATTGATGTTTAACATCAAGATAGAAGTAAAGATCATGCATATTTTTAGATCCAATAACACATGGAATATTGGATTAAGAGGGTCGATGGGCACATTTTAAAGATGAAAAAGCTAAAGCTCAAAAGCATACAAAGATCTGATGGATAGCATGAGCCTATCAAAAGGTGATCGAATCGATGTATTTTGAAGTTGAGTCATTTAAGTATGGATCATTAGATCATGGCATCAAAGGCAAGATCAAGGACCAACATTTAAATTCATGTCTAGATAAATGGTTAGTTATAAGAACATGTAGGAACTTACATATAAGCTCTATATCTTGACACAAACAATGAGATTGATCATTCTAGTTGATCAAATCTAAATTAAAGAGCCTATGCATCAAAACTTGAGTCTAATAGATGATATACATAGTAAAGAAAACATGAATTATTGTGTGATGCATGAAATAAATATGAAAGAAACTAATAGTTCAATTCTTAATTAACTAAAGTATAAAATTGGCATGATGTTTTTCAATTTGAGTGTGAACAAAAAGAAGATATGGAACCCTAGAACATTTGCTTATATATATGATATCTAGGACATAGGAAAAGAAGTTGGAACAATTGCATTTTTTATTGAGCCAAGTCAAATATAGATAGATGCTAAAAGCAAAAGATGATGAGGTGTGTTAAATAGAAAATCATAAAGACACAAAACCAAAGGGGGTAGAAAGGAGAAGAGTGATTGTTTAATAAAATGAAGTGTGTCGAATAGAGACATATTCAGACATAGGACCAGAGGAATAGAGAGGAAGAAAGGCACAAAGAGAATGTGTAGAGTATGATCAGTTGTATATTAGATAAATAACAAAGAACATAGATCTAGATTCATAAATGAATCTAATTTTTAAATTGGATTTGCAGATCCATAATTTTTTTTGATAGGTTAGTATCTTTAGATAAGCTGAGTGGGTGTTTAGATTAGGGAGTGGGTGCTTCATTAGAGTTGGTGCTCTTAAATCAAGGGATTGGTACCTCCTTAGGATTGGTTTCCTTAAACATTGAAACCAATGATATTTTCTCATGTGGCTTTGAAATGTGAGGTTAGATTAGAATAGTATCTTCTAGCAATTATTTTCACCATGGTTTTTCCCTTTGGGTTTTTCACATATAAATATTTTGTCATGTGTATTTGTATGATCTCTACATGTTTGATTTGATCTACATATATATTTAATCTATTTTAAAAGGTATTGAATGAGCAATTTTTATTCATATATTGATTCACCCCCCCCCTCTTAGTATCTAGTTGTGTTCCAACATTAGGTATGATAGCAATGGTTTTATTTCTCAAAATGTAATGTTGAAACTTCTTCACCACTTTGACAAGGGAAAAAAATTATTTATCAATCATAGAATACTTGAGTTCTACATATTTTATATTTGTTCTCATAAATGAAATGGGATACTTGGTCTTGTCCTTCTTTTGTGTGATGATATTATTAATTGTATGCTCTGAAGTGAATGAATATAAGTAGAAATATTTATTAAAATCTAGATTGATCAATACTAGAGCCTATGATATTATGTATTTAATGTCTTGAAAGGACTTTTGAGATTCAACTATCCACTTTATTTTGGCATCCTACTTGAGCATGGTTTTTAGAGGATTAACAATCTCTACAAATCCTAAGATGAAATTCCTCATGAAATTAATCTTTCCTAATAATTATTTAAGTTCCTTCTTATTGTTTTGTGACTAAATTTTCAAAATCACCTAAATTATATCTAAATCAATGGGGATCCCATCCTTGGTGATGATGTGGCCCAAAATATTACCTTTGGTCACTCTAAATATGCTCTTCTTTGTGTTCAATAAAACCCCAAGCCTCTTGCATCTCTCAAATATGGACTATAGGTGGATTATGAGGTCTTTTATTTTCTTTGAAAACATCATAAGATTGTCCATGTAGATGATTATGAATTTTATTTTTAGTCCTTTGAAAGCATGATCCATGGTACATTGAAAGGTCACTCCTACATTTATTAGTCCAAAAAACATCCTCTGATATGCATAAGTTACCAACTTTGTAGTGAATGTTACCTTCAGTATATCCTTAGCTTATACCATCCCCTGATTATAGCCTAAAAATACATACAAAAAGGACATCATTTTATAACCACTTATTATTTGTATCACCTCATCTATAGAAGGTAGAGGATAATTATGATTTTCATAATTCTTGTTCAAAATTTTGAAATCCACACATAATCTAATCTCACTATTCTTCTTTCTTATTGTGACCAAACTGGCCACCTAGGTAGAATGTCAAATTGGGAAGGTGATTTTTACACTGAAAAGCTTCTCCACTTCTCTCTAAATGATTGTCTCTAGAGTAATATTGACTATTTTTTGCCTCTATCTAAATGGATTTTGATCTGGCTTCAAGGAATTCATATGAGTGATGACCTATGGGTCATATAATTTCAAGTATTCATATGCCTAGGAAATGATGTCCCTATATTGAGTGATTAGATCCTTCAGTCAATATTTATCTTCTGGGGTACAACTGAGACTGATATTAACAAACATGGGTTATGCTCATCCTCTAGATTTCCCCTTCTAAAGTCTGATTCATTGACCTTGGGCTATCTAAGTTGCTAATTTTGGGGGTATATGTGAAATGGTATTTCCAAATAGACTAACCCAGCTAGAATTTAATTCTCTTTGATCTAGAGAATGCCTTTTTATCTAATTCTTCTTAAAAAAGGTGATTAATGTCCTTGTTGTCAATGATTTGGGACTCAAATTCACCTAAATTAGTTAAAAAATAAAAAATTTATTGGTCATCATCAAAGACTTGGAAATTTTCTACATTATCTAGAATAGAGGAACAAGGTACCAATTTAATTGAGAACTTTTTAACCTTAGATTCTTGCAGTGGCTCTAGATTAGCAATAGAAGTAGTTAATGAATCATTGGTTTGATTTTTATCCATATGAATGGATACTATATTGAAAGCTTCAAATATTTCAATCAAGTCTCATTCTCTATGCTTGTATCTCATCAAATAAGACATCTTGCACTGATATTTATTTTTGACCTAGTTAACTACCATCTCTGAGTCACCAAATACTATTATTTTCTTTACATTATTCTTAAGTGCAAACTATAATCCTAGACTTAGAGCCTCATGCTTAGCTCTATTGTTAGTGCATGTAAATTGTAACATGTATGCTACCAATAAACTTTTACCTTATGGATCAACCATCTCAATTCTCATGCTAGATCCCTACTTGGATCTAGCACTATCAAAGTGTGTAGTCCATAGATGATTTGAATCTTTAGGTTCTAGATTCTGTACTTGATTTTGCATAGTAAAAGTATAAACACCAAGGTTAGGAGATTCATACTTTACCTCTTCATTCTTAATGTTATATTCCATAATGGGATATTTCATTCTTGGCTCTTTGTCAATTTTGATATGATTTATAATTCCCCTCCATGACAACCATATATGAGAGAAGTCTAGAAAGAGATATCCATTGAGAATTTTGGACCAATACCTACTCAATAATAGTCTTTATCCTTCTAATATTTCCACCACTAAAATATCATAAATCATCTGGACTCATGGTTTAAATGCTACTTGAATGCATACATTGGTTAATTTTACAATGATTGGTACTATTATTTTGTCTAATTGTGAAACCAATCTATTTGAGGGGCTTGGAGTGAGATCAAGATTTTAACATATGGATGTGGGCATGATAGTTTTAGATGATCTATAATCAACTAAAAAATTATGAATATTCTTACCATATGCACTGATAGTTAATAGAAAGGAAAGAACTTTTGACTTACTCTTGTAGATAATATTAGTGTCAGTAAATTTTGCTTTATCTATGGATGCTTTAGTTATTTCTATAGAGGCCTTTCTAGTAATGGACTTCCATAGCAACTCCATTTATTTAGGGATTTGAGCTAACTCATGAAGAGTTATATTGTCCTTGATCTTTTTCATATCCTCTACAATGTTATATCCTCCTTTGCTTAGTTCTTCCTTGCTGTATGGATGACCATTCCACTTTGGAGGGGGTGGATTGTTGTCTACTTTGGGATTAGGAGGAATCATCATGATATTTGGAGGATTCAAAGTTATAAGTGCCTAATTATTATTTATAATATATGCACCTCTTTGAAACTATTAAAAAGCATGAACATCATCCATGTTGTCTTCTAGTTCATTATTGTCTTTGCTTAGGAATGGAAACTCATAAGTTTCAAATAACATGGTAGTGCTAGAAGAGCCAAGATCTAGATCATGCTTAGGTGGATTATGCATCTAGTCTTATCTAACCACCTATCGTTGAAATATTTTGAATGCTTCACAAAATTCAATTTAGTTAAGCTCACCATACTCAAAAGCATTATGAATTCTAAACCAATTAGAAAGAGACATTTTTACCATGTTGATCTCTATAAGTTTTTTAGGTTGATAAAGCCTATAGAATGTTCTATTATATCTTTCGAACCTAGCATTCTAATTTTCTATTGGGATATTAGTATTTCCCGTCATCCTTTGTATATTCAAGAAGTCATTGCTCAACTTTTGAACCATATTTTAAATAGAATCTAGTTCTACCTTTATATAATTTCAACCTTGTAAAATAATAGTGGGAAGTGCAACTAGTTGTTGATTCTATTGGTAACTTTTAGTTGGCATATGATTGTTTAAGAAGCTAAAATTAGGTTGTGTTATATTTATCAATGAAGGTAGTGTATATAGTTGGTTATAATTGAACACTGGGACATTTTGCCTTACATATGGAATCAAATTTAACTTGGGAAAGCTATTATTGACATTAAGTGCTCTAGGTAGCTAAATATTGAGATTCTTATCTATATTGATAGCCTCTTCATATGTTAATGTCAAATTACTGATAAAAACTACTCTTCTTAGGAACATGGTAGTGATTGGGTCTAGGGAATTCTTGTACATTTCCAATGTTAATGGTTCATCTAGTTCATTTATCAAGATCAACCAATTGTACATCTTATAGAACCTTACATTGAAAGTATGGATGGGATCATTATGTTCTCTCCTTATGATAATGAAGTGCTAGTGTACCAAACTAGGATTGGTAACCTATCCAATTACACTAGAAAAGATACGTGGCATTCATCCCAAGAAGTGATGGAATTTTTTGGTAAATTTAAATACTAATCACAAGATTCATCCATTAAAATAAAATGGAATAATTTTAATGCAACATATTCATGGACAACATTCATTAATTTAATGTAGCTTTACAATATCTAATAAGTTCTTATATTATCCTTACTCTTGAACGAGCAAAGGATGGCAAGTACTTTTTAATATTCTAAGGTAAATTATGTACATCTCTTGGGTTGGCAATAGTAGATCCAACTAACTAGGGTTGAGACATTGGTTGGCTAATAGGTAAGGGTTCCTTATAGATAAGGGATTCCCTACTAAAGGAGGTGGATTGTTCTGAACTAGGACTATTGGCATAATTATAGGTTTTATATGACTCATCATGGATGAGACTAGAAAACTAGCATGGGAAATATATATAGTCACTCTCTTAGGTGAATATAGTGTAAATCTATGCAAAGGATAACTAATATTATATGGGGTACGACACTCCTATCACCATTGAAACTATTGATGAAGGTTTTATGTATGCCATAGTCAAATGAGGTAGCCTTTAACATTTTAAGATCTCAATGGAGGTAAACTCCACTCTAGGGCATGAGTTGTAGGTATGTAGTCTATATCAACCTGTTGATATAATATTTAGTAGGGCATGAAAGTTGTTGACAAGGTTTTTGGATTGAGTTATGGTCTCTAACAAGGTTATTAAATCTATATGTGATTTGGATGGATGGTTAGATTATAATATAAACTAGGTAAATCTCAAAACAAACTCAAAAAGGAGGGTAGGGTAAGGCAAAAAAGAAGGCTCTATGATTTTCATGAATCATTTCCCTAGCTACTTTATAAAAGGATGATAAGTGCTCTTGAAACCTATGACTATTTCTAAAATAAATTGAAAACACACACTCAGATGTGGCTAAGAGGTCTAAGGAAATAATGATGCAATAAATTCACAAGCCTTAGACAAGGTTGTTCCTTTTAGGTCAACTATTGCATAACCTTAATTAGGAGATTATGGCTTAGGTGAGTAAAGTATTTGAGGTAACTATTACACACACACTGAAAACTACATTAAAGAAATCACTCATGCACATTCATAATTATGAATCAATTTGAAATTAATTATCCTAATCAGTATATTTACCAATATTTAAATAGCTATTACACATCTATAGATCAGTAAATCAATCAGTATAAGCAATAATCCATTCACACTATTGCACACTAAAGATTATTGAAACATACAACCAAGTAACAACTAACCACATAGAAATTGGGAAGAAAATACTCAAACACATTTGCTAATGATAAAAATTGATGTTGATCCTATATTTAAAATTCTCTCACCCAAAACTCCAAGTTGGATTAATATTTTGTATATAGACTCGGGGAAGGGGTCACCTCATCCTCCAATTTTATACAATGTCATTACATGTAATAGTTAAAAAATGAGTTATAACTATAATTTAAAATTGTATAAGAGTCTAATTGTAATTATTTTAAAATAGCCTTTACAAAAGCTATGCACCATATGCATGTGTATGAAGATGAAGGTAATTTTTATAATTATAGCTTGAATTACATGCAAAAATTAAAAATATATGCACCATTTACAAAATTATACAAGCACAAAGTTTTATCCTTTTAAGGCTACATGGTCTAAATGGTCAGGGTGGTTGAAACTAGAATTGCAAGTTATTTGTCAAAGACAAGTATCATTGTATCAATGGTTTATAACTAGTGAAACTATGACTAACTAGAAATAATTGTGCATTTCATGTTTCTTATGCCTCTCATTGAATTTGGATCTTTGAAAAGTCCATCTAGGAATTACACTATCGATCTTTTACATGATGGAACATGAGCATGCCACTTGGAATCTCCTCACTTTTTTTGGGTCTATTTAATTTTAAAGTATTTGATGACAACATTAGATATATATGTACTTGGCTCCTATGCACTATTGTATTTTCACTTAAATATTTTTGAGTGTGACACTTGTCACCAACATTATAACTCTATAAATTTGTTTGTTGTTGTGCTTTATTTCACACCATTCGATCTCTGGTATGTGAGTTAATGCATACCATGGATCTTGGTGATTCACTCTTTGAATCCCATAATCTTGACACTTATCACTTCCTAATTCATTATTATAAATACAAATGCAAAAGTGACTTAGAACATATATATAATAAAGTGATTTACTATAGGGGACCACTTGGTAGCTTTGTAAGGATTTTGGGCTTTTGACTATTGTCACTCACATAATTTGATCTTTATATCAGGCTCCCCTAATGGTGACACTTATCACCCTTACGAGACTCAGCAGGTCCTTTAAATTTTCAACCATTGCTTTTGCTCCATTTGATCTTTAGTGTGTGAGTTAATGTGCATTTTTAGATCATGATCTATGGGGTTGAATGAGATTGGTTCCATTGATTAAAATATTTGACTTATTATTCTCTATCTCACACTATTGGATTAAATTTACTTGAGAAAACATGGGTTGTTAGATCTATAGGCATAAACAAAAGACATAAGATAATATAAAGGACCTTGCATAAAATAAATCTATACTATGTTTTGAGTTATATTAAAAAATATGATTAAGACCTAGGCTTAGAATATATAAAAGAGCCCGTACATTAATTTTGACCCTGCATAAATCATAAGATATAAAAAGGACTAGGCATATATATTTTTAACCTAATGTCTTAGTATCAATAAAATATGATTAGGACCTAGGATAAAATCAAATTAAGTACAAAAAATAATAAAATTATCTCTAAGTAGGGGTACCACTTAGCCATTCCATAGGATTTTTGGGTTATTGACATTGCTAGTAGGGTATTATTTTGGCTTTTTTGTGTAAGGGAATGTTGCAAGATTTTTGTGTTGGGAAATTATTTTAGGATTTTTATCCACATATTAATTCTATTGTCGAAATTATTTTAGACAAAATATCCACAAAAATTATCCCAAAGACCCAATTCCATTAGATAAAATGTTTGAGGCAGTTATCCTTAAGGGTCATTTAGAGGGTAAAGTGCTTGAGATAAAAGTTATGAAGGGTATGCACCCTAATATCTTGGCAAGGTTGTTACAAAAAAAACATCCAAAATAATTTATTCATATATGGTAAAAATGACTCGAATAAAATGTCCAAAATAATAATATTGAGGAAAAAATACTAAATGAATAACTTTGGGCCAAATAGTTTTGACATAATTGTTGTGGGGAAAATGCTGTGAAGACCTAATTTTGTCAGAAAAAATGTTTAAAACATAAAGTTCAAAGGAATTTTATCAAGAAAAATTCCTATAAAAAAAGGGTTGAATGGAAAATGCATAAATTCTAAAGGGTTTACTTCATGGAAAAAATACCCGAAGGGTCTAATTTGTAGGGTACATTTTGGTGAGGAAAGCACCCTAGACAAAAGTTTTGAAGGGTAAGTCTGATAAGGAAAAGGGCCAAGGAAAAAGGTTTAAAGGGTCTACTTTTTAGGGTAAATTTCCAATGACAAAAAGTCTGAAGGATCTAATTCATAGGGTAAATGTCTAGGATAGAAGTCCCGAAGGGTAGGTTGCATAAATATTGAAGGGTAAGTTCAAAAGGGTCAAAGTGCTATTATGTTGGTAAAATGTATCAAAAATATTATTTTAAGGAAAAAATATAAAGAAATTTTTTTGATGACCAATTCAATTAGACAAATTATCTTAAAAAAATATGTTGATATAAATAAGTCCACAACAAAATCATGTAACAATAAATATGAAAGAACTTAGCTTCAAATAAGATAATGGAAAAAATAAATGACAAAGAAAAATTTCATAAGTCTAATAAAGATAAGACTAAAAACATAATACCAATTAAATAATTATAAATATAGTCTATGAAAACATAATACTAATGTCATCTTTCTAAAGTATGAAAAAGGCAAAAAATCAGTCTTTTCCCAAATTTTTGCATAAAAATATAAAGGAAGGGCCTAAAGTCAAGACTATAATCCCAAAAAAATGGGGTATCCATTTCATATCAAAATAAAGGGTATTTATGGTATAATATTCACTATTTAGGGTTTTAAATCCTCCATTCAAGCAAAACTATGTAATAACCCTAACTAGGTCCTATGTTTTCATATTCACAAAACTAAATGACAAGGTAAAAAAAACCTAATATAGCACTCACCAAATCTTGTGGCATAAATGAAGTATAAATAAACATAAAATTAAACATTCTTAAGATAATCCTAATTAATATATGTATAGGTAAATGTTATCTACTAAAGCTTTCACCCTCCTGAAGTTTGTTCAACACTTCATAGATCAAAGTAAAATAGTGACAATCCTAGGTTGTGGGTGGCCTAACAGGGGGATTAAGTCTTTAGATTTATAGATTTATCTCCCTTTTATATATAAATTATGATATATAAACTACACTAATATATTTCAATGGAAAAGAGAGGAAGATAACATGAAATAAAATCTACCTAAGGGGGTGATACACCAAACTATCTCCTTCACCTGTCTAATTTGTACTAAGAAGCTAAATAATGACATGAAACTAATTACACTACTAAAACAAGGGATCTAAAAACATCAATGTTTCACATATAATATATTATGTTGATGCATTAACTAAGGTAGATTATCTCTAGGTATTTTAAGGACACTAAAAAAAGATTACACTTTCCATACATACAATGTTATTCAATCACACTTTGTAACCTATACAGATGATTATGTACATGAAAATAGGTAAATAAGAATGGAAAAATGTAAGGAAAAATTAACTATCAATGAAAATCATATAAAAACCATAAGCATACACTAGTCATAATAATTAAGGAGGCAAAAATTTAGTCTTATTCATTCCAAAGAGCTAAGTAAAAGTGTTTTTCTAAGTAGGGATCTACCAAAACTTAGGTTAAGTATCCTTAAAAATGCCAAAATTAGGCATAATTAAAGATAAAGAGATAAAAGGGAGAGAGACAGACACACACACACACACACACACACACACACACACACACACACACACACACACACACACACACACACACACACACACACACACACACACACACACACACACACACACACACACATTTCTCTCTCTATCTCTCTCCCATTTATCACTTTATCTTTAAGTATGCCTAATTTTGGCATTTTTAAGGATACTTCACCTAAGTTTTGGTAGATCCCTACTGAGAAAAACACTTTTACCTAGCTCTTTGGAATGAATAAGACTAAATTTTTGCCTCCTTAATTATTATGACTAGTGTATGCTTATGGTTTTTATATGATTTTCATTGATAGTTAATTTTTCCTTACATTTGTCCTATATATATATATATATATATATGTATGTATGTATATATATATATATTTATATATATATATATATATTTATATATATATATATATGTATGTATGTATGTATATATATATATGTATGTATATATATATGTATGTATGTATATATATATATATATATATATATATATATATATGTATATATAGAGAGAGAGAGAAAAGCCTAGAAAATAGGGATGACTCATCCACCTATTCCTCCTTAAACTCCTACGTAGCACATATTATAATATCTCTTGATTATCTTGTAAAATTGTCATAGGAGGTATAGGTAAGTTTTCTTGGAATGCTTGAATAAGTCTTAGCATTGATTGGTGAAATTTGACCTAATGAAGTGCCTATATCCTTACATTAATACCAAATATACCAACTTGAATGTCTTCCTTGATGAATAAATATTCTTCCATGAAAATAAGTATTAAATTATTCCTAAATTCCTCCATTGAATAATTCTCCTTATCCATTTATTAGGTCTCTCCTCCTTTCTAGGGATGTTAGAATTCTCTTAATGCATATTTGATCTTTTCAACTTGGCTTGGTGAAGGAGAGAGCAAAGGTCTCCTAAAATTTTTGGAGACTCTTTTAACCATTTTAATCCTTATTAAAACCAACCTATTACTTTTCATTTTCCATATTGAAGTGCCTATATCCTTACATTAATACCCAATATACCAACTTGCATGTCTTCCTTAATGAATAAGTATTCTTCCATGAAAATAAGTATTAAATTATTCCTAAATTACTCCATTGAATAATTCTCCTTATCTATTTATTAGGTCTCTCCTCCTTTCTAGGGATGTTAGAATTCTCTTAATGCATATTTGACCTTTTCAACTTGGCTTGGTGAAGGAGAGAGCAAAGGTCTCCTAAGATTTTTGGAGACTCTTTTAACCATTTTAATCCTTATTAAAACCAACCTATTACTTTTAATTTTCCACCAAGTGTCATAATAGGTAGGGATCACCTTGAAAATCATGTTGAATAGCTTCTGTACATTAATTTGGTGATTTGAGAACTTGAACTCTTTCTTCTGTAATGAGGCATAGAAAGTATAAAAATTGATTTTGATTTGATGAAATAAATTTTATTCCATGTATGACATATCAACATGATACTAGACCTAAAACAAGACACTTGGAGCCATCAGATAGTTCAAGATATCTCATTTCTCACCTTTACCTTTTTTTTCTCTCAACTCCTTATAGTCCTCAAGATAGATAAACCTCCTTGTGTGGAATAATGTATGAATTATATTGGAGAATTGAAGAAATTTTGAGGACCTAGTATCCCCTTACATCTCAATTCTAATTTTATGGACCTAACTATAAGTGTAAGTACACTTTTTAACCCATTTTCTCTCTCCAATTTGGCCTAATTAGGCCTCCTTGCCTAGAAACCAAGTTTTTACTCCAAAGGCCTCCCACATATTTGAAACCTCTAGGAAATGTTTTATTCACTTTTCCCATGATATAATCATCATCCATGCCAAATTTTTGGCTTCTTTAACCTTATGTATATATCCAAACCAAGAAATGGTTAAAAAAATAGCCCTTTCTCAAGCCTATTTTAGACTGCCATGGAAAACAAGAGTTATAAGTGTAATTTCAAGCTATATTGTATATTTTTTTAGAATTAGAGAGATATAATACATAAAAATTCATCCCTCCAAATATTTTTCATCTTCCCATGATCTAAAAACCTTGTTTAGAGCATAAAATTTCACTAAAGTACAATTTGTAATGCATCATTAAAGTTGTAGGCATACACAAGTACTATGGTGAGGGTAATTATAGAGTTAATAATGAAGTTTAGGTGTTTTCAAGCATCATATAATTAATTTAAATTTCTTATAAAGTCAAATTCTTTGAAAGAGTCTTCTTGGTAGCTTATGAGTGCTTTATCATCTTAAGGATGATTCATAAAGTATAGGGAGTTAAACTAAAAACTAATGCTAGGAATTTGTAGTATGGGGATCCATATAACATCCCATATATCAATGGTATTCAATTAGTATTTCTTGATCAAACTCCTCATCGGCATGCTCAATAGGAGATGTATCCTTATAAAGGCCTTTAATATCTTTAAGAGACTTAATATATTACTTCCAATCATCTTTTAGCTCCTTACCTTGGTCAATTTGAATGAGACCAACTTGAATAACATTTTCACCCTTCTCCTCAGGAGATATAGGGTTGTCAAGACTATCAAATATGAAATCATGATGTGAGTGGGAATCAACCTTTTCAAGTTCATCTTCTTGCTCATTAAGATCCATTTTAACTTCACTCATGCCATTCTCTTTAGAGACAATAGGATCATAAAATTATTAAATTAGACCATGATCTAGCTAGTTTTTGAATTCTTTAACCTATACCACTTGCTCATGATGCTCAATGGGAATGGTAGAAAAAGTGTGATAATGAAATTTTACTTCATACTCATCTATAATTTATTTCAATGCCACCATGTCATTATCAGTTGCTTCAAGATGTACCTCTTTATTCATCCTATTAGTCTTCTCATTTTTCTCTTAAAGAGATCCACTACTAGTGAACACTTCAAGCTCTCCCATGAAGTCATGATATAACTATTTCCATGAGTTCTCTTCATCATGTTTATCATGGCTCAATCTAGGAGGACTATATTGATCTTCTTATTCCTTCATGAAGAATATAAGCTCATCTATCTAAGAGCTTTAACTCATCATGATTTTAAAACTCCAAGTCTGATTATCTTTCTTTTCCCTCATGAAGAAGAATACCAATGATTAATTATTCATTATATTCACTCATAAAATCTTCATTAGGTGTCTCTTTTATATCTCTTAGATATACAACCTCATCAATCCTCTCAAGGACTACTACTTTCTCTAACTTTCTTAACAAACTCTCGTTTCCATTTGGATGTTCATCTTCTTCCTTTAAAGAATCAAAAATTTTTTTGACAATAGGAGAGGGTGGGAGGACAGGAGAGATCATTGACTAGATTAAGACTTAAAAAGAGTGTCCTTCCAACTTTGTATTTTGAGTTTAATATTATTGAAATATTCTTGGAGAGGCTCTTGAGTAAGGAGGAGAGAATTTTGATTTTATTTCTTCCACTCAACAATCAACGTATCAACCTCAATGTGATTTGAGACTCATAGGCAAATAGGACTTGAGGAGTAGATGAAAGATTTGGGAATATTGAGAACTTCCTTTGATTGACTTCTAACACTCTTTCTCGATCTTGGTATTTATATTTTTCATGAAGAGTCTCTTTATAACTTGGGTATTTATTTGGTATGGCCTCAACAACTTCTTATTTCACTTGATCTAGGCATGGTTCATTTTTATTTCCCCATGACTCAAGCACTTGTTTCAAACTTGGGATCTTTGACTTAAGATCCTCATTTATAAGATGAATTATAGCTTGAGGGGTGGATATAGGATTTCATAATCCTAAAATCTATCTTGGAGACTCATCAAATTTATTATTTTAAATGGGCACAAGGGAAGGATCTTGAAGAGAGATGGGAGGAGATTTATCCATGAGATTTGGCATAGTGTAACCAAAAATCATTTCCCAATAAGGAATTTAAGATGAGGTTATATTGGTTTATTAAGGAGGGGTAGGTGTATATTAAAGGAAACTTAGAAAATAATAATTATGATTAGGGGTAGGAGATGATGACTGAGGTTGTTTGGGTTGGACCTCTTGATTATCCCACCTCACTAGTCTTTCTACACATGATTGGATCAAGGTGTTCATTTCATAAAACTCATCAATTATAATATACTAATTTTCCTCTCCAACTACTTTCACTTATCCATCAACATCTTTACTGACATACTCATCTTTTATATGAGGTGAAAATGTATGACATCTAGTTTTATATCCCACTTTCTCATTACCTCTTTATATTTTAGCATATTTGGCTTTAATTTTAAAAAGGATATGATAGGTGAAACATAATTTTGAGTTATAAATAGAGTAGGAGGAGATGAGAATGACTGATGAATGTCTTGGTAATGTTATTGAGGTATATAATTAGAATCATATAAGGAGAAATTAGGATAGTTATAGGGCTAATATGGTTCAGTATTGTGCTAGTAAGGATCATGATAAGGCTGATTACGATCATAACAAGGCTGGTATGTTTCATTATAAGACTAATAAAGAATTATATCACACATATTCTCTTCATACCCATCCATAAAACTTTATCAAGATAGCAAATTGAAAACACAACATACTTTAACTAATGCTTGAGCTGCTAGAATTAACTAATAGAACTTGAAGATGTCATTGATGTTTTGGATACCTCCAAAGGTTGATCTATAGAAGAAAAACTCCAAAAATTCTTCAACTAATTTGAAACTTAGTCCCATAAATCAATAAAAAATTATTATCTACTCAAACTTACACCCTTTTTAAGGTTGTTTAACCCTTTATAGTTTGGAGTAATGTGGATATAATCCTAGGCTATGGGTGGCCTAACAGGTGGATTGAATCTCTAGATTTATAGGGCTAGATCCCTTTAATGTATCATTTAGGCTCTCTAAACTACACTAGTAGCTCAAAATGGAAAAAAGAGGAAGATAACATGAAATAAAATCTACCTAAGGTGGTGATACACCAAAATGTCTCCTTCACCTATCTATTTAGCACTAAGAAGCTGAATAATGACATGAACCTAATTACACTACTCAATCAAGGGATATCCAAACTTGACATAGAGAATATTATATTGATGCATGATCTAAGGTAGATGATCAATATATCTCTCAAAGACACTAAATAAATATTACACTTTCCATACATACAATGTTATTTGGTCACACTATGTAACCTATAAGGATGATTAACCACTTGCAAATAGGTAAATAAAAAATGAACAAATGCAAGGAATCACTATCACTGATATTCATCTACAAAACATAAGTATACACTAGTCATAAGAATTAAAGAGGCAAAAATTATGTCTTATTAATTATAAAGAGCTAAGTATAAGTGATTTTCTTATTAGGACTCTACAACAACTCAACTTAAGGATCCTTACAAATGCTAAAACTAGGCATACTGAGAGAGAGAGAGAGAGAGAGAGAGAGAGAGAGAGAGAGAGAGAGAGAGAGAGAGAGAGAGAGAGAGAGAGAGAGAGAGAGAGAGAGAGAGAGAGAGAAAAGCCTAAAAACTAGGGATCACTCATCCATCTAGTACTCTTTCAACTCTTATGTAGCACATGTTATACTCACTCTTGATTCTCTTATAAGAATGGTAGAAGAGGTAAAGTTAATTTTTATTGGAAGGATTTAATAAGTCTTAGCTTTGATTGGTGAAGTTTGACATATTAAAGTGCTTATATCCTTGCTTGCAAACCCTATATACTATCTTGCATGTCTTCCTTGATGAATAAGTCTTCTTCCATGAAAATAGGTCTTCCAATATTCATAAATTCCTCCATTTTATAATTATCCTTATCCATTTATGATGTCTTTCCACCCTAATAGGGTTGTAATAAATATCTTATTGCATCTTTGACCTTTTCAACTTAATTTAGCATAAGAGAGAAGAAAGGTCTCCTAGAATTGGTGGAGATTATTTCAACCATTTAAGTCCTTATTGAAACTAACATATGACTTTTTATTTTCTACCAAGTGGTTTAGGAGGTATGGTTCACCTTGAAAATAATGTTTAATAGTTTTTATACATTAATATGGTGATTTGACTAGTTGAAATTTTTATTTTACAATGAGGCATAAAAGGTATAAAACTTGATTTTGATTTGATGAAAGAAATTTTACTCTATGTATGGAATATAAACATGATACAATAGCTAAAACTAGACACTTTGTGCCATCAAACAATTTAAGAGATCTAATTTTACACCTTTACCTTACTTTTCTCTCAAATCCTTTTAGCCCTCAAAATAGGTAAACCTCATTGTGTGGAATAATATACGAAGGATATTTTATAAATAAAGACATATTATATGACCTAGTATCCCCTTAGATCTCCATGATAATTTTAAATACCTAAATATAAGTGGAAGTACACTTTTTAGCCCATTTTCTCTCTCCAAATAGGCCTAATTAAGCATCCTTGCCTAAAAAATGATATTTTCTCCATATGCATCCAACATGTGTGAAACATATAGTAAATATTTTATTCACTTTAGCCATTTTATAAACATACTCCATGACAATTTTGGGATTTTGGAACCTTGTGTAGATAGGCAAACAAAGAAATGGCAAAAATACTAGCCCTTTCTCAACCCTGTTTCAGATTGCCCTGAAAAAACAAACTTGTAAGTTTAATTTTATATATATATATATATATATATATATATATATATATATATAAAATACATCCAAAATCATACTACTAATGTTTTTCAGTTTACCATGATCTCAAAAACCTTATTTGGAGCTAAAAAACTCATAAAAGTATAGTTTTTAATACATACGTATAGTTACAGGTATAGGAATATACCATGGTGATGTCCCTAATATAGTTAATAATAAATTTTATGTGTTTTAAAGTGTCATCCAATTATTTTCATGTGATTAAGAAATCAAATTATCTAAACTAGTCATTATTAGTTGTCTTGGTAGCCTGTGAGTGCCTTATCATCTTAAAGATGATTCATAAAGTATAAGGAGTTTAAAAAAAAAATAATGATAAGAATTTTTATTAGGGGGCACATATAAAATAAAATATAGGCCTGAGTTCCCATGAAAAATGTCATGAAATATCTAAGCATATAAAGGTGACTTTTGATGGGAATACCATGCATTCTATAAGGTTTGAATGATAAACATATCTGCAAGTATACCTTTTTGGTTTGATTATGAGTTTTAATGTGTTAGTAATGTCTAAAAAATAATTAATGTCATTGTCCAATGATTTCCATTTCCATCTCTTCCCTTAAAACCCTCTATAACATCATTGACTATGATTAAGGGTTTAAGAGCAAGTTGGTCATTTTGACCCTAACAGTCTTATTTTAACCTCCTTTAGCTTTAAAAAAGACATGAATCATGTTATAAAACTTATAAAATTTCCTCAAAATCCAATATAAAATCCATATTATATATTTAAAACATTTTCTTACGCTTTCTCTCTTATTATGCCAAGACTACCCTTGGTTGTAAGTGACCATTACGCCCCTCTTGACTACAACTTTGAAATTATCCTCTTTTATTAGAATTTCAGAACTTTGATGGTAAAAATTCTTATAAGTGTCATAAATTAGGTTTAAATAACCTTTGTGCTTGCATTATATTACTAACAAACACCTTTCTTCATCATCTTATTATTGACCAAATTTGACTTCAAGGTCAAATTTGGACCCATATAAGTAGAAACTTGGTTTTTAGATGTTTTAGGGGTCTATAATTTGTAATAGTGTATGTTATAGTCCTTTTTATGTGATTTTATGTGTATTTAGCCTTAATAATGTTCTAATTAGTTTATATGTCACTTTAAGTCACTTAGTAGGCTTTCAGGGGTCATAAATGTAAGTGGCACAATTTTCAAGGTGTCCAAGTGTAATAATTTCTTATCAAATGTCCAAGAATCTAGATTCCCTATCATTAATGTTAGTCCCATCTAAATTTTAAAGGTTATCTAATTGAAAATCAAGAAAACAACTAGAAAAAGGGGAGTTTCACATTTGTATGACCCATAAGGGAAGGTTACACATGGGAGAAGGTCATGGAATGTCTCTTCATCTTCATCAGAGTCATATAAGTGCTTTAAATTATTTGTAAGTTCTAAAAAGGGTCCAAAACTATTCTACTCTTTCTTTTCCTTTCTAAACACATAGAAGTGGTCAACATGTTTGTGCTTAGTATAACCAGTCAGAGAGGTTCAAAGTAAAAAGCCTCTAGGAGGTGGTATTACAATAAGAGATAATAATCTACATAACAAGATTTAAATCATTGGTAAACCATGATTTATGAACCATCTCTAACAAGTTGACTATGTTTTTATGCTCACTATTTCCTACACACTATAGGTTTTTCTCAAATTTAGATAAGTTAATATAATCCAGTTAGTGATGTTGACTGCAAAATATGTCTCTCTTCTTATATTATCTCTATTATTAGTTTCATGTTTCATGGTGTTTTGATGAACAACTCATCTCATGTTGTAGGAAGGTGTCACCATGTGAGGTCTCAGTCAATGTTTTCCTTGGTTGCTAAATGTTGGTTATCTTTAAGGGTCTCATATAGATGGAATATGATGTTACACATGTCTCAGGGCCATATTATTACCTCTTTTCATGTTTGGTTTCATCACACATGCTTTGATCAACTTTTAGTCTTGCCATTTCTCATAGCCATCTCCTTGCTCATTCTCACTTGTAAACATAGGGAATCATGTGTATGGAGCCTATTTATCATGATTCATGGATGTGTGATGAAAATATAATGATTCTTAACATACTCTAATATCAATAACATCAAGTATGACCCTTCACATGGCACAAGAGGGATTTTTCTACTACCATAGTCACACACAACCATATGATAGAAATATGCACGTATAAATGCCTATATAAAGTGAAAACAGCAAAATTGAGATGTATGACTTTGTAACAAGACATATTATATCATGATGTTTCATGTAGGTACCTTTTTGAAAGGATAAATTTATTATAAAGCTAGTCCCTTTGGTACATGGATCATTTCAAGTTCACTACTTGCATATCTCCCAAGTACACTTATAGGTGCCCTCTAGAGGATGTCATGTTGAAAGAGAAGTATTGATAGGTGTTTTAATCTCCTAGAGTGATGAGAGTACATTGGAAATATTTTTTTAAGCATATAAGTGATCATAAACCTATACATTTTACATATTGTCCAAAGTTTATACCCACTACCTATATAAGCAAATACTCACCTACATGTGACATTACAGAGCTATGAAGGCCTTTGTATGGGTGATTTGAAGCATGGTAAGGTTTTATATTAAATAATATCATGTGTTAAAACTTAGGTCAAACCTATTTGAATCATAAAATGGGAAGGTATAGGTGTAAACTACCTTTAAGCATATGATGATTGAATTTAGAGAGATTTTCTCAAAAAAATGACAACAAAGGTCTAGCCCATTTTGTATATATCTTGTAACAAGGCCAATAAGATTTTTGAGGAATAAAAATGGACATATATTGTATCATATATCAAGGAAAATATCTATGATAAATATAAGGTCAAGAGGATTGATGGAGCTTGATTGTTTGTAGCCTCAAAGATGTTTTTTAAAGTACTAAAGCCCTGCATTCACATATATAAGATTTGAGTTTTGGGTGACCATTAACACCCAAGGTTTCAAATGGAAAATAATATCATGTTTGGAATGGATATATTGATTTAATAGTATGCCAATTATCATGAATATCACTAGGATAATTTTTATGTATAGTGTTTCAAGCCTCATGAACACTTATAGGTGTACCTTCACAAGAAACTGCTCACCTACAACTGAGTAGGTAGATAATAAGCTAATCATGGCGTCTATGTAATTTTTTTACTATAAAAATTGAAAAAATGTATAATAATATGTTAGGTGATGTTAAAATATTAAATAAGGATCTTTAAACATTATGATCAAGGTTCTATTAGATAAATATGCACCTACAAGAATCATTTTGGTCAAAGAGGTACTGTATCACAGTCAAGAGATAGAACTCATTCTTGTGAGATCAAGGTGAATATAAAGGGTATAAGGATTTATTTAAAATTATTCATGATATTTTAAGAATTTTTATTAACATATTCCATTATTTATTCCATGTTGACCATCTACTCTTCATAATAGCCCAAGCATGATAGTTCGTACAAGTGCACTAAGAGACTCATGTTGCTCAATGGGTAAGGATGAATAATATAAGGGATAAGAGTGGTTTTGGTTGAATTTAAAGATTATTTATAATTAATATAATGTGGATAAAATGTTTAATGAACTTAAACACATAGTTTTTAGCCTTGCGAAGTCATTTTTAGGTGGAAGTGAAAAATGCAAAAAATTGTCTTTTTTGGAGGCTTTTTTTGGACAAATTGAGTTGGTTATTCACCTAAATGGGTGAGTATGACTTATAAATTTGGTAAAAATATTAATTATTACCTAATAAAACTTATAAAACCTTCAATTTTACTTGAATAATAGGGATACATCTCACTATTTTGTCTCAATGGTTAGCCAATCAGGGAAATCAGAGTTTTGGCAAAATAGGGAAATGAGGCCAAATGGGTAAGAAACTTGGTATAAATATTTTGAAACATAAATTAAAATATTTTTAGGTTTATTTAATTTTAATTTTTTCTAGTAAACATTAACTCAAGATCAGACCTCTCAAAAT
This sequence comes from Torreya grandis, assembly GCA_037957365.1. Classification (NCBI taxonomy): domain Eukaryota; kingdom Viridiplantae; phylum Streptophyta; class Pinopsida; order Cupressales; family Taxaceae; genus Torreya; species Torreya grandis. The sequence goes on along the minus strand of JARHVA010001476.1, from coordinate 3,243,506 downwards.
GGGCAAAACACTCTTGCACACAACTCAACCAAGCAAACTACAAATAGGCCTAGTTGGTGAATGAGAAGAAGGAATGAGAAAGAGTGTTTAGGAAGTTTTGTGATGAAATTTTTATCTTTAATGAGGTATTAAAAATCATGAGACACCATCCCATACATGAGATATCAGTCCAAATAGTCAAAACTAGTAGGATGCATGTTAAGCCTGTTAGGCCTTGAAGTAACCTAAAGCTTATTGGGGGTCTAAATTCACTTCTAAACCTTGGTGAGTTTTATATCTTGTTGTAAAATGTTAATTTTATTAATTTATACATGTATTATATATTGGAATGCAATGGAATCCTTGGAAAATTCAATTTTAGACTTTAAGACACATTATGCCTATACAAATGAAGATTTAAGCTTGATAAGCCAAATTTATGTACTCACATATTATCTGAGGATGTGAATGGAGGCCAAGGGAGTTTATAGAGGTTATAAAGGGTATTTATATTTTATATAGTGGAATTTTTTTGTATTTATAATGTTAGGTCTTTATGAACAAATCTTAAGGGTAAAAATGGCCTAAAACCCTTACAAACCCTTAGAAATGACCCGATGAAGGAAGTGAAGATGGTGAGTTATTAAAATGGACCAAAATTACCATGAAAGTGTTTAAAACTTATATATTAATATATCTCAAGATATTCTCCATCCTTTTGTATTGTAAAAATTTATATGGATGAGGTACAAAATAGGGTATTTTTGACCATTTTGTGTGTTTTGTAGGTTTTAGGAGTCTAAAGATGTCAATAACATGGGAGGAAATATTGAGACTTAATATAAATAAATATGTAAATTTAATTATCTATAAAAACTCTTAGGTTTCTCAACATGAGCTCTCATCTCAGCCAATTGAAATTCGCATAGTGAACATGATAGTGAGAAGGGTGAAAAGTTTTAAGTATGTTGATTTTAAAGTGTGGTTGATGCCTATAAATCCATGGATGGTCGTGAAACATGTAATTAATGTCATTATTAATAATTAAATTGTAAATTGAAGCCAAATTTGAGGCTAAGTGTGCAAGGTGTGTGAAATAGGAGTTTTGTTTTAGTCCAGGTAGTGATGGTTCATTTCCAGAAGATTTTAGGTGATTAAGATTATAACCAATGCATGGAGAAGAATTCCTGAAAACCTTCCCTCTTATTCCAAAAAGTATAATATCCTTATTTAGTTTTGGGATGTTCTAACAAGGGTGAATGATGAAGGTAATTTTTTGAGCCAACAAGAGGATTTTCATGCTACTTTTCCAGAGTTTCATTACTTGGATTGACATTTGTATTTCCTAACCTCATATTGTTAGTTTCAAATCTTATTAAAATGCAAATGTAACCTATTATATAATCATTACAAATATCCAAGTGACCTTTGGACTTCCCTTTCCTCACTCTTCTCTCTAATGTTATAAGTAGAGATTTTTTGGGCTCTTTTAGGTAGCCTCCATTGGTTAATGATGAAACCCTAGAAAAATTTATATTTTAATGTCTCTTGAAGAAATAAAAAAGTGAATTTACCTACATTCATGTTCTATAATTGAGTTTGGTTACAAATCTTGTTGATCTTGCCTAGTAAAAGATAACCTTTTCGAACATATTGTCTTTGATTGTTCACCAAGTATACAAAGGAGTGATTGTTTTAGGTCTTATTTAGTGTTAATTATTAGTGTATGAGAGTTTTATAAGTGGTTTATGAATATATTATCCAAAGGGTCATTCATTATCCCTCATAAACATCAAATATACCTCTTGAACCTAGCATTGAAACATTGATGTAACAATCTGTCTTGAGTTATGAGTTATGTGTGAAAGGAACTTGGATTTGATCAAAGTAGTATAAGTTTAGTAAATAGGAAGAAATTAAATATTGGTGTATCACCTTTTATCTTCCTAATTTTGTCTTTTTAACCCTTTTTATGTAAAGCTAGTAAGTGAGAGAGTGATTCAAAGAGTGCATCAATGGAACTAGCCCTTCTAGAGATTCATCTGACCAATTTGTTACCCATAGCAATTGAGATGTTTCCATTGTGACACTTGGATGAGGATATGTGATACATATCCTCAAAATGTGTAAATCTAAGTGACAATAGTTTTTGGCATGCTCGATGGGAATCTTATTCCTAGAAGATTATCTAAGATTGGTGTTGATCTTGGCAAACTTATAATTACAAGAACATATAAATTTAGTACCTAGTGACTCCACTAAGTTTGAAAATATTTTGTTGCTGATCATTCATTAATTTCCATGCCAAAGTTGACCACTTGGTCTACTACAAAAGGTATACCTTTTGAGTTTATGCAATTGCCTTATTATTCTATCAAAAGGTTCAAATTTATGAATAACCATCCTTATTCCAAATTCCAAATTTCTACCTGGTTCAACCCCTAATAGTCATAATTTACTTTCCAATATGGCTTAAAACCTTCCTTTTTTATCATTCTGGATCATCTCGTTTAAATATTGCTCAATATGACCAAATTCCTAAAACAACCCTTAAGATTGTTCCATATTTTAGTGGATAAGGTATTAATACTCCCATTGAGCACATTAAAAACATGGAAAACTTATACAACATCCATAATATCACTCAAGATAATGTGGTCATCATGCTAATGGGATTGTCTATCAAAGGGAAATGTTTAGATTGGTATAGAACTCTACATCATAATTCCATTACTTCATGGGATGAACTAGGAAATCTATTATCTAAGAGGTTTGAATAGAAGAGTGATCATTTGTCACTAGTTGATTAATTGGCCACCATCAAGAAGGCTCCTCAAGTGTTAATGCAAGATTTTAACTCTAGATTTCAAAAGACAAGGGATAAGATCTTAGCCCTTGTGATACCTACTCCGAAGTATGCCTTCTTATATTACCTATAAGCATTGAATAGTGATATAGAATGATGATCCAATCCATGGGTGGGAATACACTACCTAGTACTTATGAGATAGCTATTAATGCTAAAAATTATCTTGTTTAATCAAGGAAGATTTCTCTTAGACCACCAATGCTATTATTTCCTGATTTGTAGCCTCCTAGTCAAATTGCATTACCTACCTTGGCTCCTTTTACTAATATCCAACATAAGTCTTCCATTGCGCCTAAAAATGAGATTCATGAAGTCAATAGTTTTCTTGAAAGTGTTACTAAGGAATTGGTTACTCTCAAAAGACAACAAGCTCAAAATTACAGGCCTTATCAACCTTAATATTACTTTGGACAAATAAGTATGCCTCATTTTTAAGGTAATGCTCAAGGAAAAGGTTAAATAACTCAAGCTAGACCTTACCAAATTTTCAATCCCAATTCCCCATCATCTTTTATAGATCTTGTTCCAACTCTAAAAAACTTTGTTCAAGAACAACCATGTTATCCTTCCTATGACCAATTTTAAGGCTAAATTGCATATGTGAAATGCTTAGTCAAACCATGATAATGCAAGGTAGTCGAGTACCTCAAGTTCCCACATTTTAGGTGCCAATGAAAAATGTAATGGAAAATGGAAAATCACAATCTGATTCTACTCTTATGAATCATTTAGAGGGATAATTTTGTGCCATGTATCATTTGGGGAGTTCAAACAATGTGAATGTTAGTGTGTCTTCTAATAGTAGATTTAAAAAGAGGGTCGTTGAAGAGACACCAGGGACAAATCAAGGACCTATTTTGACTCTTGCATCACCCCCACTAGTAGTTTGGTCTAACTCAACTCCTAAGGTGCAGGAAAATTAGAAATCTTATAATTCAAGACTAGATCCTAGACATACATATTCATATGCTACACCACAAGGAACTAGTGCTTCCGAAGAGCCATTCAAGATGAAAAATCCTTATATAAATGTTTTGGATAAAACTAAGAAGTTACACATGAATATTTCATTATGGGACTCATTGGAAATACTAAGAAAAAAATATATCTTTCAAAAATAATTGATTGGACTATGTAAACAAATTGGATCAACTAGGAATAAAAATGTTGTTTTGGTGAATGGAATTCATCCCATTGATGGAAAATTGAATAAAAATAATAATACTCCTCCTTTTTATCTATAATTTATCATTGGTTATTTTTTAGTTCATAATTGTATCATAGATAGTGGGGCTATTACTTCAGTTATGCCCATGTCAATAGCATATAAATTAGGCCTCAAGTATGAACCAATGGCTAAAGGAGTTATATAATTAGATGGGTAACCAACAAAGACCTTGGCATTAGTTAAGGATTTGAATTTGATTTTACATGATTTTATTACTTTTTTCATTCCTCATGATGTGTTTGTTGTAGATTTACCCCCATATTTTTCTCTTTATTTGTCAAGATAGTTTATAGCCAAGATATGTGGATTCTTGGTATAAAAATTTGTCATAGATTATTTTTAGGACAAAGTATGGTACCAAGGTAAATATTGAATCAGAACCTATTCATCAAAATAATCTATAACCCTACATGCCTAAAGTTGCAAATGTAAATTATGATATTCTTGATGAGGAAGGACTTCACATGGATCAATCTTCACCTTGTTATCTTGAAGGAATTTTTGATATACATCTAGATGAATGGATATGAACACTATGAACATGATCCTTATAGATTCATAGAAGAAGCTAGTCTTAGAGTGTATTGTATTCATAAAGAAGGATCTTTCATTCCACATTTGATGAATCCAAATGAGACTATGGATGGTTTATGTCATATTTTCTTTGATGGATCAAGAAGCAAGGTTGGATCAGGTGGTGGAGCAATGTTAGTTTCTCCATCCAAGGAAAGGTATTACTCTACTTTTATATTTGACTTTAGTTGTAATTTTAATGAAACAAAATATGAGGCCCTCATTCATGGTCTTGAGTGGGCTAGGAAAATAGGTGTGCAAGAGTTACAAGTGTATGTTAATAACGAGTTGATTTTGAATCAAGTCAGAGGCCAAAATATGACTAAGAACTCTTTGCTTAAGTCTTATAATCATAGAGTACGGGATGTTGTGCAATATTTCCAAGATTTCAAAATTTAATCTATACCAAGAGAAGATAACAAACATGTTGATAGGTTGGCATCCATTGAAGCTCAGTTTGTTATTCTAAAAGAGATAATAGATGACAAGAACCAACCTCATATCAAAGTTATTATAAGGCCCTTTATACCTAATAATGTCTCTAATTAGAAAGAGTTTGATAGTGATCAACAAATAGCTCTTTTTTTACAAGAGGCTACGTTTTCCTTTAAGAATCAATCCAAACTACAATAATATGGAGGGAAGATTTTACAATTAAAGACAAACAAGCTCCCTAAGGGCTTAGTCACATTTGAGAGTATCTTCAATGATGATGATTAGTTGAAAAATGAAAAGTTAAGCATTTCTACTAAACAATAAAACTATGAGAGATTATAAGTCTTATAAGATATGTTTCTTGCTCTTGGTAAGGTATGTACTAGAGAAGAAAGATATGCTTTCATTGAATTATGTAAGGAATTTTCTAATGTCTTTGCATGGGAATATGGTTATTTAAAAGGATTTTATCCAAACTTATCTCAACATACCATAGAGATAGATGATAATTTTAAGCATATCAAACAAAAACAAATGCCAATTAAACATAATATTGAGCCTATTATGAGGAAGGAACTTAAAAAGTCGATTGAGTCTAAGATCAATTTTCCTATTAAGCAGTAATCTTGGTTGGAAAACTTAGTCCTTGTAAGGAATAAGAATGGGTAGATCAGGTTATGTGTTGAATTTAGAGATTTGAATAGATTTTATTTGAAGGATCATTATCCCCTTCCTTCCATGGAGAAAATTTTTCAACTTGTCATTGGTAGTGAAAGGTTCTCACTCCTTGATGGATATTCAAGGTATAATTAGATTTTGGTGAAGGAAGGAGATTGATATAAGACAACCTTTACTACCAAATGTGGCACATATTCTTGTAGGAAAATATATTTTGATTTGTATAATATTGGGGAAACATTTCAACATGCAATGGATATGGCTTTTCAAGGTCTAATAAATGATATAGTGGTAGTGTATCTTAATGATATCACAGTCTTCTCCAAAGATGCAAAAGATCATTTGAATAATATTAGGTAGATTTTTGAGAGATGTAGAAAGTTAAAAATCTCTCTTAATCCAAATAATTATTTGTTTTATATCCATGAAGGAAAAATTTTGGAAAACATTGTCTCAAAGAAAGGTTTATCCATAGATCTTGAAAGGGTAAGTGCAATCTTGGCATTGATTTTACTTAAACACAAGAAAGGTTTGCAAAGATTTTTATAAAAATCATTTTTATAAGGAGGTTTATTCCTAATTTTTTTAATTTATTCAATCCTCTAACCTCCATGCTAAGGAAAGAAGAACTGTTTACTTGGACAAGGAGAAGGAAAGATAATTTTGACGAGATCCAGAAAGACATTGCTCAAGTTCCAACTATTGAAAGTCCTGATTTCTCAAAGGATTTCAACTTATATACTTTTGGAATTAAATAAGTAATCTTTTCCATGCTCACTAAATCAAATTAAGAAAACTTGGAGGAGCTTATTTCCTTCTTTAGTCAAGGATTGAAAGGGTATGACGTAAGATACACTTATGTAGAAAAGAAAAAACTTTTAGTTGTTAAAAGTCTAAAGAAATTTAGGCACATGTTATTGTTGACCAAATTTGACTTTTAGGTCAAATTTGGGCACCCATAATAAAAACTTGATTTTTAGGCCTATAAGAGGGTGTAATATATTGTCATGAGATGTTCTATAGGTCATCTAATGTTAATTAATGTTATTCTAGCTTTGGTCAATTAGTTTCTAGGTTCATTTATCATTTTGAATCATTATAAGGGTAAAAAATAGTTCATTTAATGATTTATATGAGTTTCCTAGAAAATGTGAAAGTGTCAAAGAGTTTTATCATGTGCCATGTGTCCTCTGAAATCTATAGTAACTGTCACTAACTTAAATTTATTAGGTTGCTCATAAAAAGGTAGTTTTATTAAATAAAAGAGTGTGTTTGGTACTTGTATGACCTTCTTGATAAGTGTGCCACTTGAAAAATGTTTAAATGTTAATTTTAATCTCTAATAATCTCATATACATTCTTGTTTTGATTTTAAAGGGCCATTTATAATCCAAAACTATTCAACTATCTTCTTTTTCTTCTTAGCACACTTAAGTGACTTGTAGGTTTTTGCTCAGTATCACTAACACATAAGGTTTTTGTAAAAATTATCATGGGGTAATATTATATATTAAGAGACATTTATATTCATATAATAATCTTTAAGAATGGTTTCTTTCACTTCATTAACCATCCATTTGAAGTTCAGCTTCTAAAACTACCTACTTATTTATGTACCCTATCGATTTTCTCTTGGTTTGAACAATTCTGTACAAACAAGCTATTGATATTGGTTCCAGAGATTTTTATATTCCTCCTATAATTTTATCCACAATTTTTTTCATGTTTCATAAGGTTTGAGGTGTTAATCACCTCAATTTATAAGATGATGTAATTTTTTGAGTTATGTGAAATTTCACCATTTTTATAAGCTGTATGTTTTGTCAATGGATTCAAGGGGTTGTGATAGTTTATTTACCATGTTTCCAATGTGTAAAAATTATCTTATGACCTTTAATATCACATTTCAAGGAAAATTTCTTCATGAGTGTAGTCACGGAACATATACAACTAGTCTACTACATGACTATTATATCAGTCAGCTACATACATTCAAAGGAGGTTTAACATTGATATTGAAATGTAAAACTTGTATTGAGATTGGAATTATCTTGAGATTTCATGAAAACACCATAAAAATTATATCAATCTCTATGTTGAAAAATTCCTTGGATACATGAACCTTCTACTCATTCCTTGCTTGAAACCAGTTTAGTAAGCATAGAGAAGTGTTCAATGGTCAAAGTTTATTGATAGGAAAAGGATTTATAAATAATCATAGTTTTTATTGAATAATATTACATTTGGATCTATTTATATAAATGTAAATTTCACTTTAAGGGTTAGAAATACATAAATGATCTATCCTCACTCGCTATCTACCTACATGTCAGTCAAATATGTATTTGTGTTACCATAGCAGGTTAAATGGTCTTTTTGAGGTGATGAAGTAAGTTTATTAGCCTTAATTAATGCCATAGTAGTTTTAATACATTGCGGTAATCTCATAAAAAGTGTCTATAGGGAAAGTTCAAGTGTAGAAGCATGTTTGAGGACAAGCTGACTAAATTTGAGACACAATCCCTAAAAAGTGTAAAAAGAAACCCCAAAAAGTTTTGGGATTGAAAATTAACATAGTTGTATTGACCTTTGATGAATTACAGTGACTTTTTCTAGATCAATATCATAAGAGAAGAGATCTATCAAGTTGGAAGGGATAATTAGTAGTGGAGGAGGATATTTTCAAGGTCTAAAATGACCTAAAAACATTGATTTCTCTTAATGTTATCTACAGTCTTGGGTCGAAAAAGGACCTCCCTTCATCCAAATTTAAAATGATACTATGCCCATAGGAACTTGGTTTAAAATTATTTAAATTAAAATTAAATGAATAATTTTCTTAAAATGAGAGGGATATATTATTTTTTTACTCCAAGCATACTCTCAGTCCATATAAATGACCAAAAAGGTCCACCTACAACAAGTCAACAGTTCATTAGGTTGAAAAGTTGCGGCCTAGTTGATGTGTTTGGAAGAATTGATGTGTTTTAGAAATTAGGAATACATATATTTATATTTTTAATAGTATCATGCACCCCCTTTCACATAATAAATAAGACTCAAGTTAGATAACAGGTCACTGTGGAGAGAAAGAGACACAGTTAGGTAGGGGACATATAGTCTTACCTAAAGGAAAAGGTTTTAAGGGTTAGAGTGTATATGAAATGATTAAAATTGATTAATATATCACAAATGTAATTTATAACTTTATGATAACCCTAAAATACAATTTTAAATTTTATATTTCATAGAAAGTGCATCTACAAGAGTGCTAAACAAGCAAACACAGTCACAGCTAAAGTATCATCTAGCTTGACAAGGAGGTAGTGTTTAAATTAAAGTGCCAAGTGAATTAAATTTAACCTTAAGAATATTCTAGTTTTTCCCATTATTTAATAATAAAAGGTATCATAAATGAGTCTTGAAATTCACTCATAGTCAACTATATTGATTGAGATAGACAATAAGATGGGACTTAACATCTCAAGTTGTATTTCATAAACCTAATATAAAAATGGTCTAAAAACTAATAAATAACCATATAAAATTAAAGGTAGGGTATTTAATAATTTTATTATGGTTAAAACCATTCAAGACACATACAGGGGTCCATTTTCAAGTAAAATATAGTCACAAACAACTATGACTGAGCAAGTAGTTTGGAAATAGGAGTGAAAAGGGATGAACTAGGAGTGTGTGAGAGATTTTAAAATAAAATGGAGACTAAAATAACATTAATCATGATAAATATTACCTGATAACACTCTCAACATCATAAACCAAGCTCAACAGAGGGCACTTTCAAGTGCAAGCACAATCCACTTTGGGAATCTTGCAAAGTTTACCATCAGGAAGTCTGCCTAGGAACATGAAGCCATTTGAGGGTCTAATCTTGGAATAAAGGGATAAAATTTTCTCAAAGGCATAAAACAAACTTTATTAATCCCATACAAATTTCAATTTTTTCTATAAAAATAGGTTTGTGCCCTTTGTTTTGTCTCAGATAGAGGACACTCCCCTCATGCTTGGAAATGGTAATTTTAGAAGATGGAAATAAAAAGGTGAAATAAAAGTTAAAGGAGACATATAATAAGGTGTAAAAAGATATAACACACATATAAAAATAATACATACCAATTAGGAAGAATTTAAACTCAATAGAGCAATCTATACTAAGAAGGTTGCAGTCATGACTCATAAGGCATGGTTATGCCTAAAGGTCATTTGATGGGTCACTTAAAATTATGGATCTATTTAATCTCTTAAATGAATATAAAAATGTGTGTGGGATTAATAAATGTCTATTTTAACCATAATAATTCAAATAAAATCATGAAAGGCCATTTTTAACTTCACGGGCCATTCAGGTCTGCTTGACATGCTTAGGCCTAAAGCCAAATGGAGAGTCATAAATAATTTTGGCATAGGATGAACATTACCATGAGTTAAATAATGTTCATTGGGTCTAAAAAAATGTTTTAAAGCATTTTAATTGTAAATAAAGCCAAATAAGGTCATTTTATAGCTCGAAACCTATTCAAAATTGTAGGAAGATGGAAAACAAGATTGATAGGCTAACTTAGAATGCTCACATCTTTTATGAGGAATTAAATGGATGAAAAATAAGTTTAATGATGTTATAAATGTCCCTTAAGACAAATTTTGTGTAATTTTTTGTTAGTTTGGATGTCAGGTTTTTTATGAACAATCCTTAAGACCTAAAACTACCCTAAAACCCTATTAAATCCTTTCTAAGGACCAAACATATAAAATGGAGTTGGATATACAAAAAATTAAATATTTTGTCTATGATGATCATTGGAGGTTGTATATGACTCCAAAAGGATACTTCACACCATGATGACTTGTATGTAATTATATGGATGGGGACAAAAAAAGGATTTTTATCACTATTTTGTGTGTTGTGTATGCTACAAAAGGAGTTAGGAGAAGAAATAAAGTTTGGGAGAAATATTGAAACTTATAATAACTTATAAAATTTATTTCATTCCATTAAATATCTTTTAATCTCCACAACTACGTTTTTTAACTTAGCCAGTCAAATCTGGCATATTAGACAAGCTAGTGAAGAAGATGGAAAATTTCAAGTGGGATGTCTTTAAATATTTTATAATTCTTCTAAGGAAATTTATAGTATTTAAACTTGTAATTAAACCCATATAATGTATTTTAATGATCATCTAAAGCCAATTTGGAAGCTAAGTGTTCTAGTACATGAGAAGGAGGTTTTCTAGAGTGTAGGTGATGATGGCTCTCTTTTAGTTGATTCCAAAAGACTAAGAATGCAACCAATACATGAAGAGGAATGTATGAGAGAATAAAATAAAATTAAAATAAATTTACCTACCCTTTATTATTTATAAGTAACTCAAATATTCCTAATCATGAAGGTTGTTTTCTATGCAAGAAAAGAAGTTTTAGGCCATTTTACATAACTTTGATGACTTGTATGTAAACATGGAACTATAGACCTTGAATGGTTAATATAACGTTATTTTCACATGTATAATTAAATCCTTGGATTAGATTTACAATTTTCCTTATTACCCTTGGACTTCTCTTCTTCCCTCTCTATCTCAAACTCTATAAGAGTTCGCCATTTTGGCATTGTATTGGATGTTCCACATGAGTATGGCAAAGCCTTCCTTATTTGTAAACATTTTGATCAATAAAATGACTAATTATTACCTCTTAATTACTATTCATAAGTTTTTTCCACTTTAACTATGAATCTTGTTTAGTGAAGACTATGGATTCCTAGCATGTGGTCTCATTCTTTCACCTTGTTTATAGTTGGAAAATGCCTTATTGTAGGGCATGTGAAGTGTTTTAGGGTATATGATATTTTTATTTAGTATTTTCATTATTTAAATTAAAGGCATCTTTTCTAATCCTCTTATCTTTGCACATTCACCCATGACCTCACAATGTAGCATTAATGTTAGAATATGAAGATTGAAAGAGTGTATTTTTAGTTTGTTTGTTGGTCTCAAGTTTAGAATGCAATCGTTTGGAAGTCATAACAATAATTTGGTGTATAAAACCATTATTTTATTTTATTTTTCATTTATATCTCTCTCTTTTCATTCCCAAAAATTATTAGTTAGTTCAATCCCAAGTGGTACATCAAGGGAGCTAGCCCTATCTAGAGACTCACCTCATTCCTTAGGCTGCCTATAAGCCTAGAGGTGATTCCATTGTGCCACAAGGATGATTAAATATTTTAATCTCCTCAAAGGGTGAAAAATACATATTATAATAGTTTTTGGCACACCTGATGGGACTCTTATTCTAAGAGTTAGAGGATTTTTTGTGTTGTCCTTTAACACATTAGTTTTTGGAGGCATCTTTTCAAGCATCAATGGTGATTTTGAAGATACATCAGCTAGTCAAGTAGCCTATGTATTAAATTTGAGGATATTTTCTACTTCCCAATCAAGTTTTATTTTTGACCTTGAATTTGATTTTTGTTATCTACAAGTTGGTGAAACATACCCATTTTATCTTATTTCCCATTAATATGAACAAGTTCTTGGTCAATCTTGTTATGATCATTATCAATACCAATATGAACATATTCAGCCCTATCATGAGTTGTATTGGTCTTATAACCATCCTTCCCAATTTATTATCCATCTTATTCAAGCTAATCCTTTCTCTAATCAACCCATTTCCACCGTCAAGCAAGCGCTTTTGGGCTATGAGAGATACATGTTGGATCTTGACACACAAAGAGGATGTGGTATAAAAGATTATAATAATATAATTAAAAAGGTAAGAGATTCATTATATTTGGTCAAGAGATAATGGGTAATTATTGTGAGATATAATTGGTAAAGGCCTACAAGTGAGATGCTTAATGTGAGTGGTTTAGTCTCTTCCTTAAAGGATATGCTAGAAGTTCGTGAAAGGCAACCTCATCATACCTATCAGCCTTCATATACATTTGTCCAAGTTTCATCCTAGCCATAAATTATCCCTAATAATAATCCAAATCAATCCCATCAAAGTCATCCTTTTCCAAATCAGTTGGAGGAGAGAGTTGAATGAAGAAACTTTGTGTTTGAAGCTAGTCTTGATTAGAAAATTGAGCTAGTTAATATGCATTTGAAATAGTCCATGTTGGTATAAAAGTAAGTGGATTTAAAACATAATTTCCCTCACATTTCATACCTACCACCTCAAAAAGAGACTCATAATACCAATTTCCTAAGTTGGAACAAAATAGTGGAATCATGAGGAAAGAAGGAAGAAAAAAGTCTTGATCAAGAGTGTGAAATTGAGAAGACATCTAATCCTAACATCCAAATTTGGAGCAAGATAGTAGATTCATCGGATAAGAAATAAGATAGAATAATTTTCTAAGAGTGTGAAGTGGATAATGGATTTTATCCTTTGAAAGACCCTCACACATTTCCTTAAGATGCTTCTTCTATTCCATTGCAGCCTTCATGCAATCCTTATCCCCATGGTGATTCCTATCAACTTCAAGAGAAGCTTTTCCAAGAGAACCTAGCCAAAAAAATAGAGAAATTAGAAGCAAATATGGGAAAGATAAGTAAAGGTGAGATGGAAGGCTTAGACCCATAAGTATATCCTATGCCTAAACATAACCCATCTCCCCTTCCTTAAAAGATTCCCAAAGAGTCTCTTACATTCCATTCCCAATCTGATTTTAAGTTCTATGTGCCTCCTCCACCAAATAATTACTCTTTCCCTCATCCTTTTACCCTTTTCCTTGATGTAACTATGGTATGGAAACAAAAATAGGATCAATTGGTTGATAAATAAAGAGAACTCTTACTTGAATAAAACGTACCTCCTTGGCAGCCTCATTGGGCTAGATCACATGATTTCAAGATGCCTAGTCTTGGCATCACCATGAAGGAGGTTAAATATATTGAAGCTTTTAAAAATAAAAAATATATTTTATTATCTAAGACACTACATGAGATCCCTTTATAGGTCCTAAGTGTTGCACGATTTTCTTGGCTGATGATGAATAATGTTTTCTTTGTGTTGAAGAACCTATCTTGAGAGAGGAAAATGAAGAGGAACATGATAAATTAATGGTTGATAAATAATACCTCATGAGTGTTTATGAGGAATAAATCACCATAGATTCTCCCCCTAGTGAACAAAAAAACAAGTCACAAGATTTCACCTTTATATCTGATGAGGAAAGATGTCTTCCCTTTTCCAAAGAGGAAGAAATGATCATAAACTCTTTCATCACTTTGCAAAATACCATGGGTGGACTAAGAGATGATATTAATAAGCATTTGGATTAATTTTTTGAAGTCATGAAAGAAGTTTATACTCCTCTCCAATGAGGCTATGAGTTTGTCAAAGATGGAGAAGGTAGCATTGGTACACAAATAAGTATGCAAAGGAAAAACCTCCTTTCAAATATATCTTTTCAAGAAGCATATGCATTTGATGATGACATGTTTGAAGTAATCACGATGGGATAAATACATTAGATCTTAAAAGATGGAGCAAGCTCTTATTGGCCTCAATCTTCCAAAGAACATGAAACCAATCCTCTTGGAGACATGCCTACTAAGGAGATACAAGTTGAATATGAAATGAAGAATGGGAAATAGCATGAAATGTGTGAACGTTTTAAATAGTGGTATATCTACATTAGAGACATATTTAATGATGAACTATTTGAGATTAGATCAAATGAAATGCCAAGGAAGAGGTTTGTTCCACAAAGCCTTCATTCCAAAGAGAAGCATGCTTGACACTATGTTTCATCTCACTATGAAGATGATTCAAGAAGTTTTCATTTTGATCTAGGAAATGAGGTATGTTTAGTTTCTATTTGTTCATATTAAGTTGTTTCTTTTTTCCCCTAAGTGATTGTTCATATGTGTGTGTCTTGTGTGTTTGTTTTCTTTATTATGTGTGTCTTTATCCTTTGTGTGGTTGAGGTAGTCTTAGTTATCTTAATTTTATCAAATTGGTAGTCATGGTTAAAGGTTTTCTTATTTATATCAGTCCTTATATTAATCATAATCCTAATGGATTAATAAGGCTGTTGGCATAGTTAGTATAGCATGCATACTACCCCTATGAGTCACCAATTTGTTGACCAAATTTGACTTTTAGGCCAAATTAGGGAGCCCCTAGTAAAAAAATTTATTTTTAGGCATTTAAGGGTGTATAATGTATTGTCATGAGATGTTATATAGGTAATTTAATGTCAATTAATGTTGTATTAGCTTTGGTCAATTTGTTTCTAGGTCTATTTATCATTTTGAGTCATTTTAAGGGTAAAAAATAATGCATTTAATGATTTTTAAGAGTTTATTGGAAAATGTGCAAGTTTCAAAGAGTTTTATCATGTGACATGTGTATTAGGAGGTTTTTATTAACTATCACTAATTAAAAATTGTTAGGTTACTTAGAAAAAGGTAGCTTTCTTAAACAAAAGAGTGATTTTGGCACTTGTACAACCTCCTTGGGAAGTGTGCCACTTATAAATTATGTAAATGTGAATTTTAATCACCCATACACTAATATCCATTATTTATTTTATTTTAAAGTTATATTTCCAAGCCAAAACCATTTAGCTATCTTATTGCTCTTTTTGGCAAACTAAAGTGACTTGTAGGTTTTTGCTCAGTATGGCTAACATAGGGGGTTTTAGGAAAAATGATCATGGGGAAATATTATAAAATTATAGACCTTAAAATCCATATAATAATTTTGAGGAATGGTTTCTTGTGATTCATGAATAATCCATTTGAGGTTTAGCTTCTAAAACTACCTGCTTATCTATGTACCCTATCATTTTTCTCTTGGTTTGAAAAATTATGTATGAACTAAATAATAATATTACTTAAATATATTTTTATATTCCTCCTCTAATGTAACCCACACGATAAGTTTTTGAGGTGCTAATCATCTCAATTTTCAAGAAGATGAATTTTTTTGAGTTATGGGTAGTTTCACCATTTCTAGAAGCTTTGTGCTTTGTCAATGGATTCAAAGGGTTTTGTTAGTTTAATTTTCAAATTTCAAATGTAGGTAGATTATATTATGACCTTTAATCTCAAATTTATAGACACCTTTCTTCATGATTGTAGTCATGGAACATATACAACTAGTTTACTAGATGACTATCATATCAATTAGCTAGGTACATTCAAAGGAGGTTCAATGTTGATATTGATATGTGAAAGTTTTATTGAGCTTATAATTATATTTAGGTTTAATCCAAACAATATCAAATGGATATCACCCTCTATATTGATAAATTCCTTGGATACATGAACTTTCTGCTCATTCTCTACTTGTAACTAGTTTAGTAAGCATATACAAGTGTTTAATGGCCAAATTTTCTTGATAGGAAAAGGATTTATAAATAATAGTTTTTATGGAAGAATATTACATTTGGATGTGTTGATATAAAGGCACATTTCAATTTATGGCTAAAAATAACATAAATTGTCCATCATCACTAACTAGTTGCCTACATATCAATTAAATATGCATCTATAGATGGTACCATAGGGGGTTAAACGGTCTTTTTGAGGTGATGAAGTAAGTGTATTAACCTTATTTGAGGCCATATTAGTTATAAGATGTCATGGTAGACTCATAAAAAGTGTCTAGAGGTCAAGTTAAAGTGTAGAAGCATGTTTGAGGACAAGCTAACTAAATTTGAGACACAGTCCCTAAAAAGTATAAACAAAGACCAAGAAGGTTTTTGGAATGACATTTGACATAGATGTATGGATATTTGATTTATTCTAGTGACATTATTTTAGAGCCTAATAATAATACAATAGCCTTGTCAAGCTAGAATGGATAATGAGTGGTGGAGGAGGATATTTTCAAGGTCTAAAATGGTGCAAAAAATATTGATTTCTCTTAATGTTATCTACAATCCTTAGTCCAAAAAGGACCTCCCTTAATCCAAAGTGAAAATGAGACTATACCCATATTAAGATGATTTAAAATGATTCAAATGAACATTAATGTCATAAGGATATTGAAAGCATAAGGATATATTATTATTTTACTCCAAGCATACTCTCAGTCCATACAAATGACCAAAAAGGTCCATTTACAGCTAGTCAACAGTTTATTAGGTTGAAAGTTGAGGCCTAGTTTATGTGTTTGGTAGAATTGAGGTGTTTGAAAAAAATTTAATCCCTATCTTTATTTTTTTAATAGTATCATGCACTCCTTTTAACATCATAAATAAGACTCAAGTGAGATAACAGGTCACTATGGAGACAAAGAGACACAATCAGGTAGGGGACATATAGTCTTACCTAAAAGGAAAATATTTTAAGGTTTAGAGTGTATATGAAATGATGAAAATGGATTAATAAATCAAAAATGTAATTTATAACTTTAGGGGAACACTTAAATACTATTTTTAATGCTATATTTCATGAAAAGTGCATCTACAAGAGTGTTAAAAAAGTAAACATAATCAAAACCAAAGTATCATCTAGTTTGACAAGGTGGTATTGTTTTAATTTATGTTCCAAGTGACTTAAAGTTACCCTTAAGGTGATATTATTATTTTTTAAATATTTAATCATAAAATCCACCATCTATGAGTCTTGAAATTCACTCACAATCAACTATGTTGACTGAGACAAGCAACAAGATAAGACTTAACATCTCAAGTTGTATTGCATAGACCTAATTAAAATAGTGGTATAAAAATTCATAATTAACTATTAAAAACTTTAGGGGATGGTATTAAATCATTTTATCATGGTTCAAACCATTCAATACACATATAGGGGTCTGTTTTCAAGCAAAATATAGTCATAATCAATTATGACTGAGCAAGAAATTTGGAACGAGGAGTGAAAAGGGATGAAGTAGGAGTGTGTGAGAAATTGTAAAATAAAATGGATATTTAAATCACATTAATCATGATAAATATTACCTGATACACTCTCAACAACATAGACCAAGCTCAGAGGATGGTACTTTCAAGTGAAAGCACAATCCACTTTGGGAATCTTACATGACCTACCATTAGGAAGTCTGCCTAAGAACATGAAGCCTTTTGAGGGTCTAATCATAGAATAAAGGGATAAAATTTTGTCAATGAAATAAAAGACACTTGAATAATCCCCTCCAAGTTTCAATTTTTTTTGGACATAGGGGAGTGCACTTTTTTTATCTCAGATAGAGGGCACTTCTCTCATGCTTAGAAATGATAGTTTTAGGAGATGGAAATAGAAAGATGAAAAAAAAGTTGAAGTAACCCTAGAGTAAGGTGTAAAAATACATTAAAAAATATACCATAATAAATACCAATTAATAAGTAATTAAACTCAATATAGAGCTCTATACTAAGAAGTTTTCAGTCATGACTCATAAGGCATGGTTATGCCTAAAGGTTTCTTGAGGGGTCACTTCCAATTATGGATCTAGGTGAGCTCTAAATGCATATAAACATGTGTGTGGGATTAATATAAGTGTGTTTGAACCATTATAAGGCAAATAAAATCATGAAAGGCCATTTTTAACTTCAAGGGCAATTTAGGTTTGCTTGACATGTTTAGGCCTAAAGCCAAATGCAGAGTCATACATCATTTTGGCATAGGATGAACATTAACATGAGTTTAATAATGTTCATATGGTCTAAAAATATGTGTTAAAGAGTGTACCTTGCAAGGAAAGCTAAAGAGATTCATTTTATAGCTCAAAACCTATTCAGAATTGAAATAATAAGGAAGACAATCTTGATAGGCTAACTTAGAATGCTCACACCTTTTGTGAGGCATTACATGGATGCAAAATAAGTTTAGGGATGTTATAAAGGTCCCTTAAGACCACTTTTATATATTTTTTTGACAAGTTTGATGTCATGTTTTTATGAACCATCCTAAAGACCTAAAACTACCCTAAACCCTTGCTAAGGACCAATCTTGGAAAATGGAGTTAGATAGATACCTAAATGAAATATGTTATCTAGGATGATGATTTGGGGTTATGTAAGACTCTACCAGACTACTTCATACCAAGATGAGTTATAATTAATTATACAAATGGGGATAGAAACAAGATTTTTTTCACTTTTTTTAATGTTTTGTAGGATAAAAGAGAAGTTAGGATATGAAACCAAGTTTGGTATAAATATTATTATATATAATAACTCCTAATATTCATTTAATTTCATGAAACAGCTTGTAAGTTCCCCAACCAGGTCTTTCAACTTAGCCAATCAAACCTAGCATATTGGACAAGCTAGTAAAGAAGATGGAAAACTTCAAGTGGGATATATTTAAATATTTTTTGATGATTACAAGGCCATAGAGGGTATTTAAACTTGTCATTAAACCAATCCCATGTATTTACATGATCAACTAAAGCCAATATGGAATCCAAGTTTGCTAGGTTCATGAGAAGGAGGTTACCTAGAGTGTAGGTGATGATATCTCTCTTATAGGTGATTCCATAAGACCAAGCATGAAACCAATGCATGGGAATGCATGTATGATGTCCTCCCATTCCATTACAATAATTTTGCCTACCCTTTATTATTTATAATTCACTCAAATATTCCTAATCATGAAGGAAAAGGTTTGTGAAAGAAAAGGTGTTTTAGGTCAATTTTCATAATTTTGATGAATTGTATGGACACTTGGACCCCTAAAAATTTCATGTTTCATCCCATGTTATTATAACATATACAATTAACTACTTTTATCAGGTTGACAAGTATCCTAGTGACCCTTGGACTTTTCTTCTTCCCTCTCTTTCAAACTCTATAAGAGTTGGTCATTTTGACATTGTATTGGATGCTCCACCTCAGTATGACAAATCCTTGCTCATTTATATACCTTTTGATTTATGAACCATCTCTAACAAGTTGACTATGTTTTTATGCTCACTATTTCCTACACACTATAGGTTTTTCTCAAATTTAGATAAGTTAATATAATCCAGTTAGTGATGTTGACTGCAAAATATGTCTCTCTTCTTATATTATCTCTATTATTAGTTTCATGTTTCATGGTGTTTTGATGAACAACTCATCTCATGTTGTAGGAGGGTGTCACCATGTGAGGTCTCAGTCAAAGTTTTCCTTGGTTGCTAAATGTTGGTTATCTTTAAGGGTCTCATATAGATGGAATATGATGTTACACATGTCTCAAGGCCATATTATCACCTCTTTTCATGTTTGGTTTCATCACACATGCTTTAATCAACTTTTAGTCTTGCCATTTCTCATAGCCATCTCCTTGCTCATTCTCACTTGTAAACATAGGGAATCATGTGTATGGAGCATATTTATCATGATTAATGGATGTGTGATGAAAATATAATAATGTTTAACATACTATAATATCAATAACATCAAGTATGACCCTTCACATGGCACAAGAGGGATTTTTCTAATACCTCAGTCACACACACAACCATATGATAGAAATATGCACCTACAACTGCCTATATAAAGTGAAAACATCAAAATTGAGATGTATGACTTTGTAACAAGACATATTATATCATGATGTTTCATGTAGGTAATTTTTTGAAAGGATCAATTGATTATAAAGATAGTCCCTTTGGTACATGGATCATTTCAAGTTCACTACTTGCATATCTCCCAAGTACACTTATAGGTGCCCTCTAGAGGATGTCATGTTGAAAGAGAAGTATTGATAGGTGTTTTAATCTCCTAGAGTTATGAGAGTAAATTGGAAATATTTTTTTAAGCATATAAGTGATCATAAACTTATACATTTTACATATTGTCCAAAGTTTATACCCACTACCTATATAAGCAAATACTCACCTACATGTGACATTACATAGCTGTGAAGGCCTTTGTATGGGTGATTTGAAGCATGGTAAGGTTTTATATTAAATAACATCATGTGTTAAAACTTAGGTCAAACCTATTTGAATCATCAAATGGGAAGGTATAGGTGTAAACTACCTTTAAGCATATGATGATTGAATTTAGAGAGATTTTCTCAAAAAAATGACAACAAAGGTCTAACCCATTTTGTATATATCTTGTAACAAGGCCAATAAGAGTTTTGAGGAATAAAAATGGACATATATTGTATCATATATCAAGGAAAATATCTATGATAAATATAAGGTCAAGAGGATTGATGGAGCTTGATTGTTTGTAGCCTCAAAGATGCTTTTTAAAGTACTAAAGCCCTGCATTCACATATATAAGATTTGAGTTTTAGGTGACCATTAACACCCAAGGTTTCAAATGGAAAATAATATCATGTTTGGAATGGATATATTGATTTAATAGTGTGACAATGATCATGAATATAATTAGGATAATTTTTATGTATAGTGGTTCAAGCCTTATGAACACTTATAGGTGTACCTTCACAAGAAACTGCTCACCTACAACTGAGTAGGTAGATAATAAGCTAATCATGGTGTCTATGTAATTTTTTTACTATAAAAAGTGAAAAAATGTATAATAATATGTTAGGTGATGTTAAAATATTAAATAAAGATCTTTAAACATTATGATCAAGGTTCTATTAGATAAATATGCACCTACAAGAATCATTTTGGTCAAAGAGGTACTGTATCACAGTCAAGAGATAGAACTCATTCTTGTGAGATCAAGGTGAATATAAAGGGTATAAGGATTTATTTAAAATTATTCATGATATTTTAAGAATTTTTATTAACATATTCCATTATTTATTCCATGTTGACCATCTACTCTTCATAATAGCCCAAGCATGATAGTTCGTACAAGTGCACTAAGAGACTCATGTTGCTCAATGGGTAAGGATGAATAATATAAGGGATACAAGTGGTTTGAATTGAATTTAAAGATTATTTATAATTAATATAATTTGTATAAAATGTTTAATAAACTTAAACACATTTTGTTTAGCCTTGAGAAGTCATTTTTAGGTGGAAGTGAAAAATGCAAAAAATTGTGTTTTTTGGAGGCTTTTTTTAGACAAATTGAGTTGGTTATTCACTTAAATGGGTGATTATGACTTATAAATTTCGTAAAAATATTAATTATTTCCTAATAAAACTTATAAAACCTTCAATTTTACTTGAATAATAGGGATACATTTCACTGTTTTGTCTCAAAGGTTAGCCAATCAGGAAAATTAGAGTTTTGGTAAAATAGGGAAATGAGGCCAAATGGGTAAGAAACTTGGTAGAAATATTTGGAAACATAAATTAAAATATTTTGAGGTGTATGTAAATTTAATATTTTTTATTAAACATTAACTCAAGATCAGACCTCTCAAAATGGGCAAAACACTCTTGCACACAACTCAACCAAGCAAACTACAAATAGGCCTAGTTGGTGAATGAGAAGAAGGAATGAGAAAGAGTGTTTAGGAAGTTTTGTGATGAAATTTTTATCTTTAATTAGGTATTAAAAATCATGAGACACCATCCCATACATGAGATATCAGTCCAAATAGTCAAAACTAGTAGGATGCATGCTAAGCCTATTAGTCCTTGAAGTAACCTAAAGCTAATTGGGGGTCTAAATTCACTTATAAATATTGGTGAGTTTTATATCTTGTTTTAAAATGTTAATTTTATTAATTTATACATGTATTATATATTTCAATGCAATGGAATAGATGGAAAATTCAATTTTGGACTTTAAGACACATTATGCCTGTACAAATGAAGATTTAAGCTTGATAGGCCAAATTTATGTACTCACATATTATCTAAGGATGTGAATGGAGGCCAAGGGAGTTTATAGAGGTTATAAAGGGTATATATATTTTATATAGTGTAATTCTTTGGTATTTATAATGTTAGGTCTTTATGAACAAATCTTAAGGGTAAAAATGGCCTAAAACCCTTACAAACCCTTAGAAATGACCCGATGAAGGAAGTGAAGATGGTGAGATATTAAAATGGACCAAAATTACCATGAAAGTTTTTAAAACTTATAGATTAATATATCTCAAGATAATCTCCATCCTTTTGTATTGTAAAAATTTATATGGATGAGGTACAAAATAGGGTATTTTTGACAATTTTGTGTGTTTTATAGGTTTTAGGAGTCTGAAGATGTCAATCACATGGGAGGAAATATTGAGACTTAATATAAATAAATATGTAAATTTAATTATCTATAAAAACTCTTAGGTTTCTCAACATGAGCTCTCATCTCAGCCAATTGAAATTCGCATAGTGAACATGATAGTGAGAAGGGTGAAAAGTTTTAAGTATGTTGATTTTAAAGTGTGGTTGATGCCTATAAATCCATGGATGGTCATGAAACATGTAATTAATGTCATTATTAATAATTAAATTGTAAATTGAAGCCAAATTTGAGGCCAAGTGTGCAAGGTGTGTGAAATAGGAGTTTTCTTTTAGTGCAGGTAGTGATGGTTCATTTCCAAAAGATTTTAGGTGATTAAGATTATAACCAATTCATGGAGAATAATGCTTGAAAACCTTCCCTCTTAGTCCAATAATTATACTATCCTTAGTTATTTTTGGGATGTTCCAACAAGGGTGAATGATGATGGTAATTTTTTGAGCCAACAAGAGGATTTTCATGCTACTTTTCTAGAGTTTCATGACTTGGATTGACATTTGTATTTCCTAACCTCATATTGTTAGTTTAAAATCTTATTATAATGCACATGTAACCTATTATATAATCATTACAAGTATCCAAGTGACCTTTAGACTTCCCTTTCCTCACTCTTCTCTCTAATGTTATAAGTAGAGATTTTTTGGGCTCTTTTAGGTAGCCTCCATTGGTTAATGCTGAAACCCTAGAAAAGTTATATTTTAATGTCTCTTGAAGAAATAAAAAATTGAATTTACCTACATACATGTTAAATAATTGAGTTTGGTTACAAATCTTGATGATCTTGCCTAGTAAAAGATAACCTTTTCGAACATATTGTCTTTGATTGTCCACCAATTATTCAAAGGAGTGATTGTTTTAGGTCTTATTTAGTGTTGATTATTATTGCATGAGAGTTTTATAAGTGGTTTATGAATATATTATCCAAAGGGTCATTCATTATCCCTCATAAACATCAAATATACCTCTTGAACCTAGCATTGAAACATTGATGTAACAATCTGTTTTGAGTTGTGAGTTATGTGTGAAAGGAACTTGGATTTGATCAAAGTAGTATAAGTTTAGTCAATAGGAAGAAATTAAATATTGGTGTATCACCTTTTATCTTCCTAATTCTATCTTTTTAACCCTTTTTATGTAAAGCTAGTATGTGAGAGAGTGATTCAAAGAGTGCATCAATGGAACTAGCCCTTCTAGAGATTCATCTCACCAATTTGTTACCCATAGAAATTGAGATGTTTCCATTGTGACACTTGGATGAGGATATGTGATACATATCCTCAAAATGCATAAATCTAAGTGACAATAGTTTTTGGCATGCTCGATGGGAATCTAATTCCTAGAAGATTATCTAAGATTGGTGTTGATCTTGGCATAATTATAGTTACAAGAACATATAAATTTAGTACCTAGTGACTCCACTAAGTTTTAAAACCTTTTGTTGCTGATCACTCCTTAATTTCCATGCCAAAGTTGACCACTTGGTCTTTTACAAAAGGTATACCTTTTGAGTTTATGCGATTGCCTTATTATTCTATCAAAAGGTTCAAATTTATGAATAACCATCCTTATTCAAGGGAGTTGGTTTTTAAAAAATCCAAATTTCTACTTGGTTCAACCCCTAATAGTCATAATTTGCTTTCCAATATGGCTAAAAACCTTCCTTTTTTATCCTTTTGGATCATCTCCTTTAAATATTGCTCAATATGACCAAATTCCTAAAACAACCCTTAAGATTGTTCCATATTTTAGTGGATAAGGTATTACTAATCCCATTGAGCACATTAAAAACATGGAAAACTTATACAACATCCATAATATCACTCAAGAGAATGTGGTCATCAGGCTAATGGGATTGTCTATCAAAGGGAAAGCTTTAGATTGGTATAAAACTCTACATCATAATTCCATTACTTCATGGGATGAACTAGGAAATCTATTATCTAAGAGGTTTGAATAGAAGAGTGATCATTTATCACTAGTTGATTAATTGGCCACTATTAAGAAGGCTCCTCAAGTGTTAATGCAAGATTTTAACTCTAGATTTCAAAAGATAAGGGATAAGATCTTAGCCCTTGTGATACCTACTCCAAAGTATGCCTTCTTGTATTACCTAAAAGCATTGAATAGTGATATAGCATGATGATCCAATCCATGGGTGGGAATACACTACCTAGTACTTATGAGATAGCTAGTAATGCTAAAAATTATCTTGTTTAATCAAGGAAGATTTCTCCTAGACCACCAATGCTATTATTTCCTGATTTGTAGCCTCCTAGTCAAATTGCATTACCTACCTTGGCTCCGTTTACTAATATCTAACATAAGTCTTCCATTGCCCCTAAAAATGAGATTCATGAAGTCAATAGTTTTCTTCAAAGTGTTACTAAGGAATTGGTTACTCTCAAAAGACAACAAGCTCAAAATTACAGGCCTTATCAACCTTAATATTACTTTGGACAAATAATTATGCCTCATTTTTAAGGTAATGCTCAAGGAAAAGGTTAAATAACTCAAGCTAGACCTTACCAAATTTTCAATCCCAATTCCCCATCATCTTTTATAGATCTTGTTCCAACTCAAAAAAACTTTGTTCAAGAACAACCATGTTGTCCTTCCTATGACCAATTTTAAGGCCAAATTGCATATGTGAAATGCTTAGTCAAACCATGATAATGCAAGGCAATCGAGTACCTCAAGTTCCCACATTTTAGGTGCCAATGAAAAATGTAATGGAAAATGGAAAATCACAATCTAATTCTACTCTTATGAATCATTTAGTGGGATAATTTTGTGCCATGTATCATTTGGGGAGTTCAAACAATGTGAATGTTAGTGTGTCTTCTAACAGTAGATTTAAAAAGAGGGTTGTTGAAGAGACACCAAGGACAAATCAAGGACCTATTTTGACTCTTCAATCACCCCCACTAGTAGTTTGGTCTAACTCAGCTCCTAAGGTGCAAGAAAATTAGAAATCTTATAATTCAAGACTAGCTCCTAGACATACATATTCATATGCTACACCACAAGGAACTAGTGCTTCCGAAGAGCCATTCAAGATGAAAAATCCTTATATAAATGTTTTGGATAAAATTAAGAAGTTACACATGAATATTTCATTATTGGACTCAATGGAAATACTAAGAAAAAAATATCTTTCAAAAATAATTGATTGGCCTAGGTAAACAAGTTGGATCAACTAGGACTAAAAATGTTGTTTTGGTGAATGGAATTCATCCCATTGATGGACAAACGAATAAAAATAATAATACTCCTCCTTTTTATCTATAATTTATCATTGGCTATTTTTTAGTTCATAATTGTATCATAGATAGTGGGGCTATTACTTCAGTTATGCCCATGTCAATAGCATATAAACTAGGCCTCAAGTATGAACCAATGGCTAAAGGAGTTCTATAATTACATGGGTAACCAACAAAGACCTTGGCATTAGTTAAGGATTTGAATTTGATTTTACATGATTTTATTACTTTTTTCATTCCTCATGATGTGTTTGTTGTAGATTTACCCCCATATTTTTGTATTTATTTGTCAAGATAGTTTATAGCCAAGATATGTGGATTCTTGGTAGAAAAATTGGTCATATATGATTTTTAGGACAAAGTATGGTACCAAGGTAAATATTGAATTAGAACCTATTCGTTAAAATCATCTATAACCCTACATGCCTAAAGTTGCAAATGTAAATTATGATATTCTTCATGAGGAAGGACTTCACATGGATCGATCTTCACCTTGTTATCTTGAAGGACTTTTTGATATACATCTAGATGAATGGATATGAATACTATGAACATGATCCTTATAGATTCATAGAAGAAGCTAGTCTTAGAGTGTATTGTATTCATAAAGAAGGATCTTTCATTCCACATTTGATGAATCCAAATGAGACTATGGATGGTTTATGGCAAATTTTCTTTGATGGATCAAGAAGCAAGGTTGGATCAAGTGGTGGAGCAATGTTAGTTTCTCCATCCATGGAAAGGTATTACTCTACTTTTAGATTTGACTTTAGTTGTAATTTTAATGAAATAGAATATGAGGCCCTCATTCATGGTCTTGAGTGGGCTAGGAAAATAGGTGTGCAAGAGTTACAAGTTTATGTTAATAATGAGTTGATTTTGAATAAGGTGAGAGGCCAAAATATGACTAGAAATCTTTGCTTAAGTCTTATAATCATAGAGTATGGGATGTTGTGTAATATTTCCAAGATTTCAAAATTTAATCTATACCAAGAGAAGATAACAAACATGTTGATAGGTTGGCATCCATTGAAGCTCAATTTGATATTCTAAAAGAGATAAGAGATGACAAGAACCAACCTCATATCAAAGTTATTATAAGGCCCTCTATACCTAATAATGTCACTAATTAGAAAGAGTTTGATAGTGATCAACAAATAGCTCTTTTTTTACAAGTGGAGGCTACGTTTTCCTTTAAGAATCAATCCAAACTACAATAATATGGAGGGAAGATTTTACAATTAAAGACAAACAAGATCCCTAAGGGCTTAGTCACATTTGAGAGTATCTTCAATGATGATGATTAGTTGAAGAATGAAAAGTTAAACATGTCTACTAAACAAGAAAACTATGAGAGATTATAAGTCTTATACGATATGTTTCTTGCTCTTGGTAAGGTATGTACTAGAGAAGAAAGATATGCTTTAATTGAATTATGTAAGGAAATTTCTAATGTCTTTGCATGGGAATATGGTTATTTAAAAGGCTTTGATCCAAACTTATTTCAACATACCATAGAGATAGATGATAATTTTAAGCATATCAAACAAAAACAAATGCCAATTAAACATAATATTGAGCCTATTACGAGGAAGGAGCTTAAAAAGCTGATTGACTCTAAGATCAATTTTCCTATTAAGCATTAATCTTGGTTGGAAAACTTAGTCCTTGTAAGGAATAAGAATGGGGAGATCAGGTTATGTGTTGAATTTAGAGATTTGAATAGATTTTATTTGAAGGATCATTATCCCCTTCCTTCCATGGAGAAAAATTTTCAAGTTGTCATAGGTAGTGAAAGCTTCTCACTCCTTGATGGATATTCAAGGTATAATTAGATTTTGGTGAAGGAGGGAGATTGATATAAGACAACCTTTACTACCAAATGTGGCACATATTCTTGTAGGGAAATGCCTTTTGATTTGTATAATGTTGGGGAAACATTTCAACATGCAATGGATATGGCTTTTTAAGGTCTAATAAATGATATAGTGGTAGTGTATCTTAATGATATCACAGTCTTCTCCAAAGATGCAAAAGATCATTTGAATAATATTAGGTAGATTTTTGAGAGATGTGGAAAGTTTAAAATATCTCTTAATCCAAATAATTATTTGTTTTATATCCATTAAGGAAAAATTTTGGGACACATTGTCCCAAAGAAAGGTTTATTCATAGATCTTGAAAGGGTGAGTGCAATCTTGGCATTGACTTTACCTAAACACATGAAAGGTTTGCAAAGATTTTTATAAAAATCATTTTTATAAGGAGGTTTATTCCTAATTTTTTTAATTTAGTCAATCCTCTAACCTCCATGCTAAGTAAAGAAGAAGTGTTTACTTGGACAAGGAGAAGGAAAGATAATTTTGACGAGATCCAGAAAGACATTGCTCAAGTTCCAACTATTGAAAGTCCTGATTTCTCAAAGGATTTCAACTTATATACTTTTGGAAATAAATAAGTAATCTTTTCCATGCTCACTCAATCAAATGAAGAAAACTTGGAGCAGCTTATTTTCTTTTTTATTCAAGGATTGGAAGGCTATGATGTAAGATACACTTATGTAGAAAAGAAAGAACTTTTAGTTGTTAAAAGTCTAAAGAAATTTAGGCACATGTTTTTGTTGACCAAATTTGACTTTTAGGTCAAATTTGGGCACCCATAATAAAAACTTGATTTTTAGGCCTATAAGAGGGTGTAATATATTGTCATGAGATGTTCTATAGGTCATCTAATGTTAATTAATGTTATTCTAGCTTTGGTCAATTAGTTTCTAGGTTCATTTATCATTTTGAATCATTATAACGGTAAAAAATAGTTCATTTAATGATTTATATGAGTTTCCTAGAAAATGTGAAAGTGTCAAAGAGTTTTATCATGTGCCATGTGTTCTCTTAGATCTATAGTAATTTTCACTAACTTAAATTTATCAGGTTGCTCATAAAAAGGTAGTTTTATTAAATAAAAGAGTGAGTTTGGTACATGTATGACCTCCTCGATAAGTGTGCCACTTGAAAAATGTTTAAATGTGAATTTTAATCTCTAATAATCTCATATACATTCTTGTTTTGATTTTAAAGGGCCATTTATAATCCAAAACTATTCAACTATCTTCTTTTTCTTCTTAGCACACTTAAGTGACTTGTAGGTTTTTGCTCAGTATCACTAACACATAAGGTTTTTGTAAAAATTATCATGGGGTAATATTATATATTAAGAGACATTTATATTCATATAATAATCTTTAAGAATGGTTTCTTTCACTTCATTAACCATCCATTTGAAGTTCAGCTTCTAAAACTACCTACTTATTTATGTACCCTATCGATTTTCTCTTGGTTTGAACAATTCTGTACAAACAAGCTATTGATATTGGTTCCAGAGATTTTTATATTCCTCCTATAATTTTATCCACAATTTTTTTCATGTTTCATAAGGTTTGAGGTGTTAATCACCTCAATTTATAAGATGATGTAATTTTTTGAGTTATGTGAAATTTCACCATTTTTATAAGCTGTATGTTTTGTCAATGGATTCAAGGGGTTGTGATAGTTTATTTACCATGTTTCCAATGTGTAAAAATTATCTTATGACCTTTAATATCACATTTCAAGGAAAATTTCTTCATGAGTGTAGTCACGGAACATATACAACTAGTCTACTACATGACTATTATATCAGTCAGCTACATACATTCAAAGGAGGTTTAACATTGATATTGAAATGTAAAACTTGTATTGAGATTGGAATTATCTTGAGATTTCATGAAAACACCATAAAAATTATATCAATCTCTATGTTGAAAAATTCCTTGGATACATGAACCTTCTACTCATTCCTTGCTTGAAACCAGTTTAGTAAGCATAGAGAAGTGTTCAATGGTCAAAGTTTATTGATAGGAAAAGGATTTATAAATAATCATAGTTTTTATTGAATAATATTACATTTGGATCTATTTATATAAATGTAAATTTCACTTTAAGGGTTAGAAATACATAAATGATCTATCCTCACTCGCTATCTACCTACATGTCAGTCAAATATGTATTTGTGTTACCATAGCAGGTTAAATGGTCTTTTTGAGGTGATGAAGTAAGTTTATTAGCCTTAATTAATGCCATAGTAGTTTTAATACATTGCGGTAATCTCATAAAAAGTGTCTATAGGGAAAGTTCAAGTGTAGAAGCATGTTTGAGGACAAGCTGACTAAATTTGAGACACAATCCCTAAAAAGTGTAAAAAGAAACCCCAAAAAGTTTTGGGATTGAAAATTAACATAGTTGTATTGACCTTTGATGAATTACAGTGACTTTTTCTAGATCAATATCATAAGAGAAGAGATCTATCAAGTTGGAAGGGATAATTAGTAGTGGAGGAGGATATTTTCAAGGTCTAAAATGACCTAAAAACATTGATTTCTCTTAATGTTATCTACAGTCTTGGGTCGAAAAAGGACCTCCCTTCATCCAAATTTAAAATGATACTATGCCCATAGGAACTTGGTTTAAAATTATTTAAATTAAAATTAAATGAATAATTTTCTTAAAATGAGAGGGATATATTATTTTTTTACTCCAAGCATACTCTCAGTCCATATAAATGACCAAAAAGGTCCACCTACAACAAGTCAACAGTTCATTAGGTTGAAAAGTTGCGGCCTAGTTGATGTGTTTGGAAGAATTGATGTGTTTTAGAAATTAGGAATACATATATTTATATTTTTAATAGTATCATGCACCCC
The DNA here is from genome assembly GCA_037957365.1 of Torreya grandis. NCBI lineage: Eukaryota > Viridiplantae > Streptophyta > Pinopsida > Cupressales > Taxaceae > Torreya > Torreya grandis. The sequence goes on along the minus strand of JARHVA010001476.1, from coordinate 3,212,657 downwards.
CTTTCACATAATAAATAAGACTCAAGTTAGATAACAGGTCACTGTGGAGAGAAAGAGACACAGTTAGGTAGGGGACATATAGTCTTACCTAAAGGAAAAGGTTTTAAGGGTTAGAGTGTATATGAAATGATTAAAATTGATTAATATATCACAAATGTAATTTATAACTTTATGATAACCCTAAAATACAATTTTAAATTTTATATTTCATAGAAAGTGCATCTACAAGAGTGCTAAACAAGCAAACACAGTCACAGCTAAAGTATCATCTAGCTTGACAAGGAGGTAGTGTTTAAATTAAAGTGCCAAGTGAATTAAATTTAACCTTAAGAATATTCTAGTTTTTCCCATTATTTAATAATAAAAGGTATCATAAATGAGTCTTGAAATTCACTCATAGTCAACTATATTGATTGAGATAGACAATAAGATGGGACTTAACATCTCAAGTTGTATTTCATAAACCTAATATAAAAATGGTCTAAAAACTAATAAATAACCATATAAAATTAAAGGTAGGGTATTTAATAATTTTATTATGGTTAAAACCATTCAAGACACATACAGGGGTCCATTTTCAAGTAAAATATAGTCACAAACAACTATGACTGAGCAAGTAGTTTGGAAATAGGAGTGAAAAGGGATGAACTAGGAGTGTGTGAGAGATTTTAAAATAAAATGGAGACTAAAATAACATTAATCATGATAAATATTACCTGATAACACTCTCAACATCATAAACCAAGCTCAACAGAGGGCACTTTCAAGTGCAAGCACAATCCACTTTGGGAATCTTGCAAAGTTTACCATCAGGAAGTCTGCCTAGGAACATGAAGCCATTTGAGGGTCTAATCTTGGAATAAAGGGATAAAATTTTCTCAAAGGCATAAAACAAACTTTATTAATCCCATACAAATTTCAATTTTTTCTATAAAAATAGGTTTGTGCCCTTTGTTTTGTCTCAGATAGAGGACACTCCCCTCATGCTTGGAAATGGTAATTTTAGAAGATGGAAATAAAAAGGTGAAATAAAAGTTAAAGGAGACATATAATAAGGTGTAAAAAGATATAACACACATATAAAAATAATACATACCAATTAGGAAGAATTTAAACTCAATAGAGCAATCTATACTAAGAAGGTTGCAGTCATGACTCATAAGGCATGGTTATGCCTAAAGGTCATTTGATGGGTCACTTAAAATTATGGATCTATTTAATCTCTTAAATGAATATAAAAATGTGTGTGGGATTAATAAATGTCTATTTTAACCATAATAATTCAAATAAAATCATGAAAGGCCATTTTTAACTTCACGGGCCATTCAGGTCTGCTTGACATGCTTAGGCCTAAAGCCAAATGGAGAGTCATAAATAATTTTGGCATAGGATGAACATTACCATGAGTTAAATAATGTTCATTGGGTCTAAAAAAATGTTTTAAAGCATTTTAATTGTAAATAAAGCCAAATAAGGTCATTTTATAGCTCGAAACCTATTCAAAATTGTAGGAAGATGGAAAACAAGATTGATAGGCTAACTTAGAATGCTCACATCTTTTATGAGGAATTAAATGGATGAAAAATAAGTTTAATGATGTTATAAATGTCCCTTAAGACAAATTTTGTGTAATTTTTTGTTAGTTTGGATGTCAGGTTTTTTATGAACAATCCTTAAGACCTAAAACTACCCTAAAACCCTATTAAATCCTTTCTAAGGACCAAACATATAAAATGGAGTTGGATATACAAAAAATTAAATATTTTGTCTATGATGATCATTGGAGGTTGTATATGACTCCAAAAGGATACTTCACACCATGATGACTTGTATGTAATTATATGGATGGGGACAAAAAAAGGATTTTTATCACTATTTTGTGTGTTGTGTATGCTACAAAAGGAGTTAGGAGAAGAAATAAAGTTTGGGAGAAATATTGAAACTTATAATAACTTATAAAATTTATTTCATTCCATTAAATATCTTTTAATCTCCACAACTACGTTTTTTAACTTAGCCAGTCAAATCTGGCATATTAGACAAGCTAGTGAAGAAGATGGAAAATTTCAAGTGGGATGTCTTTAAATATTTTATAATTCTTCTAAGGAAATTTATAGTATTTAAACTTGTAATTAAACCCATATAATGTATTTTAATGATCATCTAAAGCCAATTTGGAAGCTAAGTGTTCTAGTACATGAGAAGGAGGTTTTCTAGAGTGTAGGTGATGATGGCTCTCTTTTAGTTGATTCCAAAAGACTAAGAATGCAACCAATACATGAAGAGGAATGTATGAGAGAATAAAATAAAATTAAAATAAATTTACCTACCCTTTATTATTTATAAGTAACTCAAATATTCCTAATCATGAAGGTTGTTTTCTATGCAAGAAAAGAAGTTTTAGGCCATTTTACATAACTTTGATGACTTGTATGTAAACATGGAACTATAGACCTTGAATGGTTAATATAACGTTATTTTCACATGTATAATTAAATCCTTGGATTAGATTTACAATTTTCCTTATTACCCTTGGACTTCTCTTCTTCCCTCTCTATCTCAAACTCTATAAGAGTTCGCCATTTTGGCATTGTATTGGATGTTCCACATGAGTATGGCAAAGCCTTCCTTATTTGTAAACATTTTGATCAATAAAATGACTAATTATTACCTCTTAATTACTATTCATAAGTTTTTTCCACTTTAACTATGAATCTTGTTTAGTGAAGACTATGGATTCCTAGCATGTGGTCTCATTCTTTCACCTTGTTTATAGTTGGAAAATGCCTTATTGTAGGGCATGTGAAGTGTTTTAGGGTATATGATATTTTTATTTAGTATTTTCATTATTTAAATTAAAGGCATCTTTTCTAATCCTCTTATCTTTGCACATTCACCCATGACCTCACAATGTAGCATTAATGTTAGAATATGAAGATTGAAAGAGTGTATTTTTAGTTTGTTTGTTGGTCTCAAGTTTAGAATGCAATCGTTTGGAAGTCATAACAATAATTTGGTGTATAAAACCATTATTTTATTTTATTTTTCATTTATATCTCTCTCTTTTCATTCCCAAAAATTATTAGTTAGTTCAATCCCAAGTGGTACATCAAGGGAGCTAGCCCTATCTAGAGACTCACCTCATTCCTTAGGCTGCCTATAAGCCTAGAGGTGATTCCATTGTGCCACAAGGATGATTAAATATTTTAATCTCCTCAAAGGGTGAAAAATACATATTATAATAGTTTTTGGCACACCTGATGGGACTCTTATTCTAAGAGTTAGAGGATTTTTTGTGTTGTCCTTTAACACATTAGTTTTTGGAGGCATCTTTTCAAGCATCAATGGTGATTTTGAAGATACATCAGCTAGTCAAGTAGCCTATGTATTAAATTTGAGGATATTTTCTACTTCCCAATCAAGTTTTATTTTTGACCTTGAATTTGATTTTTGTTATCTACAAGTTGGTGAAACATACCCATTTTATCTTATTTCCCATTAATATGAACAAGTTCTTGGTCAATCTTGTTATGATCATTATCAATACCAATATGAACATATTCAGCCCTATCATGAGTTGTATTGGTCTTATAACCATCCTTCCCAATTTATTATCCATCTTATTCAACCTAATCCTTTCTCTAATCAACCCATTTCCACCGTCAAGCAAGCGCTTTTGGGCTATGAGAGATACATGTTGGATCTTGACACACAAAGAGGATGTGGTATAAAAGATTATAATAATATAATTAAAAAGGTAAGAGATTCATTATATTTGGTCAAGAGATAATGGGTAATTATTGTGAGATATAATTGGTAAAGGCCTACAAGTGAGATGCTTAATGTGAGTGGTTTAGTCTCTTCCTTAAAGGATATGCTAGAAGTTCGTGAAAGGCAACCTCATCATACCTATCAGCCTTCATATACATTTGTCCAAGTTTCATCCTAGCCATAAATTATCCCTAATAATAATCCAAATCAATCCCATCAAAGTCATCCTTTTCCAAATCAGTTGGAGGAGAGAGTTGAATGAAGAAACTTTGTGTTTGAAGCTAGTCTTGATTAGAAAATTGAGCTAGTTAATATGCATTTGAAATAGTCCATGTTGGTATAAAAGTAAGTGGATTTAAAACATAATTTCCCTCACATTTCATACCTACCACCTCAAAAAGAGACTCATAATACCAATTTCCTAAGTTGGAACAAAATAGTGGAATCATGAGGAAAGAAGGAAGAAAAAAGTCTTGATCAAGAGTGTGAAATTGAGAAGACATCTAATCCTAACATCCAAATTTGGAGCAAGATAGTAGATTCATCGGATAAGAAATAAGATAGAATAATTTTCTAAGAGTGTGAAGTGGATAATGGATTTTATCCTTTGAAAGACCCTCACACATTTCCTTAAGATGCTTCTTCTATTCCATTGCAGCCTTCATGCAATCCTTATCCCCATGGTGATTCCTATCAACTTCAAGAGAAGCTTTTCCAAGAGAACCTAGCCAAAAAAATAGAGAAATTAGAAGCAAATATGGGAAAGATAAGTAAAGGTGAGATGGAAGGCTTAGACCCATAAGTATATCCTATGCCTAAACATAACCCATCTCCCCTTCCTTAAAAGATTCCCAAAGAGTCTCTTACATTCCATTCCCAATCTGATTTTAAGTTCTATGTGCCTCCTCCACCAAATAATTACTCTTTCCCTCATCCTTTTACCCTTTTCCTTGATGTAACTATGGTATGGAAACAAAAATAGGATCAATTGGTTGATAAATAAAGAGAACTCTTACTTGAATAAAACGTACCTCCTTGGCAGCCTCATTGGGCTAGATCACATGATTTCAAGATGCCTAGTCTTGGCATCACCATGAAGGAGGTTAAATATATTGAAGCTTTTAAAAATAAAAAATATATTTTATTATCTAAGACACTACATGAGATCCCTTTATAGGTCCTAAGTGTTGCACGATTTTCTTGGCTGATGATGAATAATGTTTTCTTTGTGTTGAAGAACCTATCTTGAGAGAGGAAAATGAAGAGGAACATGATAAATTAATGGTTGATAAATAATACCTCATGAGTGTTTATGAGGAATAAATCACCATAGATTCTCCCCCTAGTGAACAAAAAAACAAGTCACAAGATTTCACCTTTATATCTGATGAGGAAAGATGTCTTCCCTTTTCCAAAGAGGAAGAAATGATCATAAACTCTTTCATCACTTTGCAAAATACCATGGGTGGACTAAGAGATGATATTAATAAGCATTTGGATTAATTTTTTGAAGTCATGAAAGAAGTTTATACTCCTCTCCAATGAGGCTATGAGTTTGTCAAAGATGGAGAAGGTAGCATTGGTACACAAATAAGTATGCAAAGGAAAAACCTCCTTTCAAATATATCTTTTCAAGAAGCATATGCATTTGATGATGACATGTTTGAAGTAATCACGATGGGATAAATACATTAGATCTTAAAAGATGGAGCAAGCTCTTATTGGCCTCAATCTTCCAAAGAACATGAAACCAATCCTCTTGGAGACATGCCTACTAAGGAGATACAAGTTGAATATGAAATGAAGAATGGGAAATAGCATGAAATGTGTGAACGTTTTAAATAGTGGTATATCTACATTAGAGACATATTTAATGATGAACTATTTGAGATTAGATCAAATGAAATGCCAAGGAAGAGGTTTGTTCCACAAAGCCTTCATTCCAAAGAGAAGCATGCTTGACACTATGTTTCATCTCACTATGAAGATGATTCAAGAAGTTTTCATTTTGATCTAGGAAATGAGGTATGTTTAGTTTCTATTTGTTCATATTAAGTTGTTTCTTTTTTCCCCTAAGTGATTGTTCATATGTGTGTGTCTTGTGTGTTTGTTTTCTTTATTATGTGTGTCTTTATCCTTTGTGTGGTTGAGGTAGTCTTAGTTATCTTAATTTTATCAAATTGGTAGTCATGGTTAAAGGTTTTCTTATTTATATCAGTCCTTATATTAATCATAATCCTAATGGATTAATAAGGCTGTTGGCATAGTTAGTATAGCATGCATACTACCCCTATGAGTCACCAATTTGTTGACCAAATTTGACTTTTAGGCCAAATTAGGGAGCCCCTAGTAAAAAAATTTATTTTTAGGCATTTAAGGGTGTATAATGTATTGTCATGAGATGTTATATAGGTAATTTAATGTCAATTAATGTTGTATTAGCTTTGGTCAATTTGTTTCTAGGTCTATTTATCATTTTGAGTCATTTTAAGGGTAAAAAATAATGCATTTAATGATTTTTAAGAGTTTATTGGAAAATGTGCAAGTTTCAAAGAGTTTTATCATGTGACATGTGTATTAGGAGGTTTTTATTAACTATCACTAATTAAAAATTGTTAGGTTACTTAGAAAAAGGTAGCTTTCTTAAACAAAAGAGTGATTTTGGCACTTGTACAACCTCCTTGGGAAGTGTGCCACTTATAAATTATGTAAATGTGAATTTTAATCACCCATACACTAATATCCATTATTTATTTTATTTTAAAGTTATATTTCCAAGCCAAAACCATTTAGCTATCTTATTGCTCTTTTTGGCAAACTAAAGTGACTTGTAGGTTTTTGCTCAGTATGGCTAACATAGGGGGTTTTAGGAAAAATGATCATGGGGAAATATTATAAAATTATAGACCTTAAAATCCATATAATAATTTTGAGGAATGGTTTCTTGTGATTCATGAATAATCCATTTGAGGTTTAGCTTCTAAAACTACCTGCTTATCTATGTACCCTATCATTTTTCTCTTGGTTTGAAAAATTATGTATGAACTAAATAATAATATTACTTAAATATATTTTTATATTCCTCCTCTAATGTAACCCACACGATAAGTTTTTGAGGTGCTAATCATCTCAATTTTCAAGAAGATGAATTTTTTTGAGTTATGGGTAGTTTCACCATTTCTAGAAGCTTTGTGCTTTGTCAATGGATTCAAAGGGTTTTGTTAGTTTAATTTTCAAATTTCAAATGTAGGTAGATTATATTATGACCTTTAATCTCAAATTTATAGACACCTTTCTTCATGATTGTAGTCATGGAACATATACAACTAGTTTACACTAATATTCACTAATATTCATCTAAAAAACCATAAGTATACACTATTCATAAGAATTAAAGAGGCTGAAATAGTCTTATTAATTATAAAGAGCTAAGTATAAATGATTTTCTTATTAGGACTCTACAACAACTCAACTTAAGGATCCTTACAAATGCTAAAACTAGGCATACTTAGAGAGAGAGAGAGAGAGAGAGAGAGAGAGGAGAGAGAGAGAGAGGAGAGAGAGAGAGAGAGAGAGAGAGAGAGAGAGAGAGAGAGAGAGAGAGAGAGAGAGAGAGAGAGAGAGAGAGAGAGAGAGAGAGAGAGAGAGAGAGAGAGAGAGAGAGAGAGAGAAGCCTTAAAACTAGGGATCACTCATCCATCTAGTACTCTTTCAACTCTTATGTAGCACATGTTATACTCACTCTTGATTCTCTTATAAAAATGGTATAAGAGGTAAAGTTAATTTTTATTGGAAGGATTTAATAAGTCTTAGCTTTGATTGGTGAATTTTGACATATTAAAACTTGGCTTTTAGATGTTTTAGGGGTTTAGAATTTGTAATAGTGTATGTTATAGTCCTTTTTATGTGATTTTATGCGTCTTTAGCCTTAATAATGTTCTAATTAGTTTATATGTCACTTTAAGTCACTTAGTAGGCTTTTAGGGGTCATAAATGTAAGTGGCACAATTTTCAAGGTGTCTAAGTGTAATAATTTCTTATCAAATGTCCAAGAATCTAGATTCCCTATCATTAATGTTAGTCCCATCTAAATTTTATAGGTTATCTAACTGAAAATCAAGAAAACAACTAGAAAAAGGGGAGTTTCACATTTGTATGACCCATAAGGGAAGGTTACACATGGGAGAAGGTCATGGAATGTCTCTTCATCTTCATCAGAGTCATATAAGTGTTTTAAATTATTTGTAAGTTCTAAAAAAGGTCCAAAACTATTTTACTCTTTCTTTTCCTTTCTAAACACATCGAAGTGGTCAACATGTTTGTGCTTAGTATAACCAGTCAGAGAGGTTCAAAGTAAAACACCTATAGGAGGTTGTATTACAATAAGAGATAATAATCTACATAACAATATTTAAATCATTGGTAAACCATGATTTATGAACCATCTCTAACAAGTTGACTATGTTTTTATGCTCACTATTTCCTACACACTATAGGTTTTTCTCCAATTTAGATAAATTAATAAAATCTAGTTAGTGATGTTGACTGCAAAATATGTCTCTCTTCTTATATTATCTCTATTATTAGTTTCATGTTTCATGGTGTTTTGATGAACAACTCATCTCATGTTGTAGGAAGGTGTCACCATGTGAGGTCTCAGTCAATGTTTTCCTTGGTTGCTAAATGTTGGTTATCTTTAAGGGTCTCATATAGATGGAATATGATGTTACACATGTCTCAGGGCCATATTATCACCTCTTTTCATGTTTGGTTTCATCACACATGCTTTGATCAACTTTTAGTCTTGTCATTTCTCATAGCCATCTCCTTGCTCATTCTCACTTGTAAACATAGGGAATCATGTGTATGGAGCCTATTTATCATGATTCATGGATGTGTGATGAAAATATAATGATGCTTAACATACTATAATATCAATAACATCAAGTATTACCCTTCACATGGCACAAGAGGGATTTTTCTAATACCTCAGTCACACACACAACCATATGATAGAAATATGCACCTACAAATGCCTATATAAAGTGAAAACATCAAAATTGAGATGTATGACTTTGTAACAAGACATATTATATCATAATGTTTCATGTAGGTACCTTTTTGAAAGGATAAATTTATTATAAAGCTAGTCCCTTTGGTACATGGATCATTTCAAGTTCACTACTTGCATATCTCCCAAGTACACTTATAGGTGCCCTCTAGAGGATGTCATGTTGAAAGAGAAGTATTGATAGGTGTTTTAATCTCCTAGAGTGATGAGAGTACATTGGAAATATTTTTTTAAGCATATAAGTGATCATAAACCTATACATTTTACATATTGTCCAAAGTTTATACCCACTACCTATATAAGCAAATACTCACCTACATGTGACATTACAGAGCTATGAAGGCCTTTGTATGGGTGATTTGAAGCATGGTAAGGTTTTATATTAAATAATATCATGTGTTAAAACTTAGGTCAAACCTATTTGAATAATCAAATGGGAAGGTATAGGTGTAAACTACCTTTAAGCATATGATGATTGAATTTAGAGAGATTTTCTCAAAAAAATGTCAACAAAGGTCTAGCCCATTTTGTATATATCTTGTAACAAGGCCAATAAGAGTTTTGAGGAATAAAAATGGACATATCTTGTATCATATATCAAGTAAAATATCTATGATAAATATAAGGTCAAGAGGATTGATGGAGCTTGATTGTTTGTAGCCTCAAAGATGCTTTTTAAAGTACTAAAGCCCTGCATGCACATATATAAGATTTGAGTTTTGGGTGACCATTAACACCCAAGGTTTCAAATGGAAAATAATATCATGTTTGGAATGGATATATTGATTTAATAGTGTGCCAATGATCATGAATATCACTAGGATAATTTTTATGTATAGTGTTTCAAGCCTCATGAACACTTATAGGTGTACCTTCACAAGAAACTGCTCACCTACAACTGAGTAGGTAGATAATAAGCTAATCATGGTGTCTATGTAATTTTTTTAATATAAAAAGTGAAAAAATGTATAAGAATATGTTAGGTGATGTTAAAATATTAAATAAGGATCTTTAAACATTATGATCAAGGTTCTATTAGATAAATATGCACCTACAAGAATCATTTTGGTCAAAGAGGTACTGTATCATAGTCAAGAGATAGAACTCATTCTTGTGAGATCAAGGTGAATATAAAGGGTATAAGGATTTATTTAAAATTATTCATGATATTTTAAGAATATGTATTAAAATATTCCATTATTTATTCCATGTTATCCATCTACTCTTCATAATAACCCAAGCATGATAGTTCGTACAAGTGCACTAAGAGACGTATGTTGCTCAATGGGTAAGGATGAATAATATAAGGGATAAGAGTGGTTTTGGTTGAATTTAAAGATTATTTATAATTAATATAATGTGGATAAAATGTTTAATAAACTTAAACACATAGTTTTTAGCCTTCAGAAGTCATTTTTAGGTGGAAGTGAAAAATGCAAAAAATTGTCTTTTTTGGAGGCTTTTTTTGGACAAATTGAGTTGGCTATTCACCTAAATGGGTGAGTATGACTTATAAATTTCGTAAAAATATTAATTATTACTAATAAAACTTATAAAACCTTCAATTTTACTTGAATAATAGGGATACATCTCACTGTTTTGTCTCAAAGGTTAGCCAATCAGGAAAATCAGAGTTTTGGCAAAATAGGGAAATGAGGCCAAATGGGTAAGAAACTCGGTATAAATATTTGGAAACATAAATTAAAATATTTTTAGGTTTATGGAATTTTAATTTTTTCTAGTAAACATTAACTCAAGATCAGACCTCTCAAAATGGGCAAAACACTCTTGCACACAACTCAACCAAGCAAACTAAAAATAGGCCTAGTTGGTGAATGAGAAGAAGGAATGAGAAAGAGTGTTTAGGAAGTTTTGTGATGAAATTTTTATCTTTAATGAGGTATTAAAAATCATGAGACACCATCCCATACATGAGATATCAGTCCAAATATTCAAAACTAGTAGGATGCATGCTAAGCCTATTAGGCCTTGAAGTAACCTAAAGCTAATTGGGGGTCTAAATTCACTTCTAAACCTTGGTGAGTTTTATATCTTGTTGTAAAATGTTAATTTTATTAATTTATACATGTATTATATATTGGAATGCAATGGAATCCTTGGAAAATTCAATTTTGGACTTTAAGACACATTATGCTTGTACAAATGAAGATTTAAGCTTGATAGGCCAAATTTATGTACTCACATATTATCTAAGGATGTGAATGGAGGCCAAGGGAGTTTATAGAGGTTATAAAGGGTATTTATATTTTATATAGTGGAATTTTTTTGTATTTATAATGTTAGGTCTTTATGAACAAATCTTAAGGGTAAAAATGGCCTAAAACCCTTACAAACCCTTAGAAATGACCCGATGAAGGAAGTGAAGATGGTGAGATATTAAAATGGACCAAAATTACCATGAAAGTGTTTAAAACTTATAGATTAATATATCTCAAGATAATCTCCATCCTTTTGTATTGTAAAAATTTATATGGATGAGGTACAAAATAGGGTATTTTTGACAATTTTGTGTGTTTTGTAGGTTTTAGGAGTCTGAAGATGTCAATCACATGGGAGGAAATATTGAGACTTAATATAAATAAATATGTAAATTTAATTATCTATAAAAACTCTTAGGTTTCTCAACATGAATTCTCATCTCAGCCAATTGAAATTCGCATAGTGAACATGATAGTGAGAAGGGTGAAAAGTTTTAAGTATGTTGATTTTAAAGTGTGGTTGATACCTATAAATCCATGGATGGCCGTGAAACATGTAATTAATGTCATTATTAATAATTAAATTGTAAATTGAAGCCAAATTTGAGGCCAAGTGTGCAAGGTGTGTGAAATAGGAGTTTTCTTTTAGTGCAGGTAGTGATGGTTCATTTCCAGAAGATTTTAGGTGATTAAGATTATAACCAATGCATGGAGAAGAATTCCTGAAAACCTTCCCTCTTATTCCAATAATTATAATATCCTTAGTTAGTTTTGGGATGTTCCAACAAGGGTGAATGATGAAAGTAATTTTTTGAATCAACAAGAGGATTTTCATGCTACTTTTCCAGAGCTTCATGACTTGGATTGACATTTGTATTTCCTAACCTCATATTGTTAGTTTCAAATCTTATTATAATGCACATGTAACCTATTATATAATCATTACAAGTATCCAAGTGACCTTTAGACTTCCCTTTCCTCACTCGTCTCTCTAATGTTATAAGTAGAGATTTTTTGGGCTCTTTTAGGTAGCCTCCATTGGTTAATGCTGAAACCCTAGAAAAATTTATATTTTAATGTCTCTTGAAGAAATAAAAAAGTGAATTTACCTACATACATGTTCTATAATTGAGTTTGGTTACAAATCTTGTTGATCTTGCCTAGTAAAAGATAACCTTTTCGAACATATTGTCTTTGATTGTCCACCAAGTATACAAAGGAGTGATTGTTTTAGGTCTTATTTAGTGTTAATTATTAGTGTATGAGAGTTTTATAAGTGGTTTATGAATATATTATCCAAAGGGTCATTCATTATCCCTCATAAACATCAAATATACCTCTTGAACCTAGCATTGAAACATTGATGTAACAATCTGTCTTGAGTTGTGAGTTATGTGTGAAAGGAACTTGGATTTGATCAAATTAGTATAAGTTTAGTCAATAGGAAGAAATTAAATATTGGTGTATCACCTTTTATCTTCCTAATTTTGTCTTTTTAACCCTTTTTATGTAAAGCTAGTAAGTGAGAGTGATTCAAAGAGTGCATCAATGGAACTAGCCCTTCTAGAGATTCATCTCACCAATTTGTTACCCATAGCAATTGAGATGTTTCCATTGTGACACTTGGATGAGGATATGTGATACATATCCTCAAAATGTGTAAATCTAAGTGACAATAGTTTTTGGCATGCTTGATGGGAATCCAATTCCTAGAAGATTATCTAAGATTGGTGTTGATCTTGGCAAACTTATAGTTACAAGAACATATAAATTTAGTACCTTGTGACTCCACTAAGTTTTAAAATATTTTGTTGCTGATCACTCATTAATTTCCATGCCAAAGTTGACCACTAGGTCTACTACAAAAGGTATACCTTTTGAGTTTATGCAATTGCCTTATTATTCTATCAAAATGTTCAAATTTATGAATAACCATCCTTATTCAAGGGAGTTGGTTTTTAAAAATTCCAAATTTCTACCTGGTTCAACCCCTAATAGTCATAATTTACTTTCCAATATGGCTAAAAACCTTCCTTTTTTATCCTTCTGGATCATCTCCTTTAAATATTGCTCAATATGACCAAATTCCTAAAACAACCCTTAAGATTGTTCCATATTTTAGTGGATAAGGTATTACTACTCCCATTGAGCACATTAAAAACATGGAAAACTTATACAACATCCATAATATCACTCAAGAGAATCTGGTCATCATGATAATGGGATTGTCTATCAAAGGGAAAGGTTTAGATTGGTATAGAACTCTACATCATAATTCCATTACTTCATGGGATGAACTAGGAAATCTATTATCTAAGAGGTTTGAATAGAAGAGTGATCATTTGTCACTAGTTGATTAATTGGCCACTATCAAGAAGGCTCCTCAAGTGTTAATGCAAGATTTTAACTCTAGATTTCAAAATACAAGGGATAAAATCTTAGCCCTTGTGATACCTACTCCAAAGTATGCCTTCTTATATTACCTAAAAGCATTGAATAGTGATATAGAATGATGATCCAATCCATGGGTGGGAATACACTACCTAGTACTTATGAGATAGCTATTAATGCTAAAAATTATCTTGTTCAATCAAGGAAGATTTCTCTTAGACCACCAATGCTATTATTTCCTAATTTGTAGCCTCCTAGTCAAATTGCATTACCTACCTTGGCTCCTTTTACTAATATCCAACATAAGTCTTCCATTTCCCCTAAAAATGAGATTCATGAAGTCAATAGTTTTCTTCAAAGTGTTACTAAGGAATTGGTTACTCTCAAAAGACAACAAGCTCAAAATTACAGGCCTTATCAACCTTAATATTACTTTGGACAAATAATTATGCCTCATTTTTAAGGTAATGCTCAAGGAAAAGGTTAAATAACTCAAGCTAGACCTTACCAAATTTTCAATCCCAATTCCCCATCATCTTTTATAGATCTTGTTCCAACTCAAAAAAACTTTGTTTAAGAACAACCATGTTGTCCTTCCTATGACCAATTTTAAGGCCAAATTGCATATGTGAAATGCTTAGTCAAACCATGATAATGCAAGGCAATCGAGTACCTCAAGTTCCCACATTTTAGGTGACAATGAAAAATGTAATGGAAAATGGAAAATCACAATCTTATTCTACTCTTATGAATCATTTAGAGGGATAATTCTGTGCCATGTATCATTTGGGGAGTTCAAACAATGTGAATGTTAGTGTGTCTTCTAACAGTAGATTTAAAAAGAGGGTTGTTGAAGAGACACCAGGGACAAATCAAGGACCTATTTTGACTCTTGCATCACCCCCACTAGTAGTTTGGTCTAACTCAACTCCTAAGGTGCAGGAAAATTAGAAATCTTATAATTCAAGACTAGATCCTAGACATACATATTCATATGCTACACCATAAGGAACTAGTGCTTCCGAAGAGCCATTCAAGATGAAAAATCCTTATATAAATGTTTTGGATAAAAATAAGAAGTTACACATGAATATTTCATTATGGGACTCATTGGAAATACTAATAAAAAAATATATCTTTCAAAAATAATTGATTGGACTAGGTAAACAAATTGGATCAACTAGGACTAAAAATGTTGTTTTGGTGAATGGAATTCATCCCATTGATGGACAATTGAATAAAAATAATAATACTCCTCCTTTTTATCTATAATTTATCATTGGTTATTTTTTAGTTCATAATTGTATCATAGATAGTGGGGCTATTACTTCAGTTATACCCATGTCAATAGCATATAAATCAGGCCTCAAGTATGAACCAATGGCTAAAGGAGTTATATAATTAGATGGGTAACCAACAAAGACCTTGGCATTAGTTAAGGATTTGAATTTGGTTTTACATGATTTTATTACTTTTTTCATTCCTCATGATGTGTTTGTTGTAGATTTACCCCCATATTTTTCTCTTTTTTTGTCAAGATAGTTTATAGCCAAGATATGTGGATTCTTGGTATAAAAATTGGTCATAGATGATTTTTAGGACAAAGTATGGTACCAAGGTAAATATTGAATCAGAACCTATTCATCAAAATCATCTATAACCCCACATGCCTAAAGTTGCAAATGTAAATTATGATATTCTTGATGAGGAAGGACTTCACATGGATCAATCTTCACCTTATTATCTTGAAGGAATTTTTGATATACATCTAGATGAATGGATATGAACACTATGAACATGATCCTTATAGATTCATAGAAGAAGCTAGTCTTAGAGTGTATTGTATTCATAAAGAAGGATCTTTCATTCCACATTTGATGAATCCAAATGAGACTATGGATGGTTTATGTCAAATTTTCTTTGATGGATCAAGAAGCAAGGTTGGATCAGGTGGTGGAGCAATGTTAGTTTCTCCATCCAAGGAAAGGTATTACTCTACTTTTATATTTGACTTTAGTTGTAATTTTAATGAAACAAAATATGAGGCCCTCATTCATGGTCTTGAGTGGGCTAGGAAAATAGGTGTGAAAGAGTTACAAGTTTATGTTGATAATGAGTTGATTTTGAATCAAGTGAGAGGCCAAAATATGACTAAGAACTCTTTTCTTAAGTCTTATAATCATAGAGTACGGGATGTGTAATATTTCCAAGATTTCAAAATTTAATCTATACCAAGAGAAGATAACAAACATGTTGATAGGTTGGCATCCATTGTAGCTCAGTTTGTTATTCTAAAAGAGATAAGAGATGACAAGAACCAACCTCATATCAAAGTTATTATAAGGCATTTTATACCTAATAATGTCACTAATTAGAAAGAGTTTGATAGTGATCAACAAATAGCTCTTTTTTTACAAGAGGAGGCTACGTTTTCCTTTAAGAATCAATCCAAACTACAATAATATGGAGGGAAGATTTTACAATTAAAGACAAACAAGCTCCCTAAGGGCTTAGTCACATTTGAGAGTATCTTCAATGATGATGATTAGTTGAAGAATGAAAAGTTAAGCATGTCTACTAAACAATAAAACTATGAGAGATTATAAGTCTTATAAGATATGTTTCTTGCTCTTGGTAAGGTATGTACTAGAGAAGAAAGATATGCTTTCATTGAATTATGTAAGGAATTTTCTAATGTCTTTGCATGGGAACATGGTTATTTAAAAGGCTTTTATCCAAACTTATCTCAACATACCATAGAGATAGATGATAATTTTAAGCATATCAAACAAAAACAAATGCCAATTAAACATAATATTGAGCCTATTATGAGGAAGGAACTTAAAAAGTCGATTGAGTCTAAGATCAATTTTCCTATTAAGCATTAATCTTGGTTGGAAAACTTAGTCCTTGTAAGGAATAAGAATGGGTAGATCAGGTTATGTGTTGAATTTAGAGATTTGAATAGATTTTATTTGAAGGATCATTATCCCCTTCCTTCCATGGAGAAAATTTTTCAACTTGTCATTGGTAGTGAAAGGTTCTCACTCCTTGATGGATATTCAAGGTATAATTAGATTTTGGTGAAGGAAGGAGATTGATATAAGACAACCTTTACTACCAAATGTGGCACATATTCTTGTAGGAAAATGTCTTTTGATTTGTATAATGTTGGGGAAACATTTTGAATGGATATGGCTTTTCAAGGTCTAATAAATGATATAGTGGTAGTGTATCTTAATGATATCACAGTCTTCTCCAAAGATGCAAAAGATCATTTGAATAATATTAGGTAGATTTTTGAGAGATGTAGAAAGTTTAAAATATCTCTTAATCCAAATAATTATTATTTTTATATCCATGAAGGAAAAAATTTGGAAAACATTGTCTCAAAGAACGGTTTATCCATAGATCTTGAAAGGGTAAGTGCAATCTTGGCATTGATTTTACCTAAACACAAGAAAGGTTTGCAAAGATTTTTATAAAAATCATTTTTATAAGGAGGTTTATTCCTAATTTTTTTAATTTAGTCAATCCTCTAACCTCCATGCTAAGGAAAGAAGAAGTGTTTACTTGGACAAGGAGAAGGAAAGATAATTTTGATGAGATCCAGAAAGACATTGCTCAAGTTCTAACTATTGAAAGTCCTGATTTCTCAAAGGATTTCAACTTATATACTTTTGGAAATAAATAAGTAATCTTTTCCATGCTCACTCAATCAAATGAAGAAAACTTGGAGGAGCTTATTTCCTTCTTTAGTCAAGGATTGGAAGGCTATGACGCAAGATACACTTATGTAGAAAATAAAGAGCTTTTAGTTGTTAAAAGTCTAAAGAAATTTAGGCACATGTTATTGTTGACCAAATTTGACTTTTATGTCAAATTTGGGCACCCATAATAAAAACTTGATTTTTAGGCCTATAAGAGGGTGTAATATATTGTCATGAGATGTTATATAGGTCATTTAATGTTAATTAATGTTATTCTAGGTTTGGTAAATTAGTTTCTAGGTTCATTTATGATTTTGAATCATTATAAGGGTAAAAAATAGTTCATTTAATGATTTATATGAGTTTCCTAGAAAATGTGAAAGTGTCAAAGAGTTTTATCATGTGCCATGTGTCCTCAAAGATCTATAGTAACTGTCACTAACTTAAATTTATTAGGTTGCTCATAAAAAGGTAGTTTTATTAAATAAAAGAGTGAGTTCGGTACTTGTATGACCTCCTCGATAAGTGTGCCACTTGAAAAATGTTTAAATGTGAATTTTAATCTCTACTAATCTCATATACATTCTTGTTTTGATTTTAAAGGGCCATTTATAATCCAAAACTATTCAACTATCTTCTTTTTCTTCTTAGCACACTTAAGTGACTTGTAGGTTTTTGCTCAGTATCACTAACACATAAGGTTTTAGTAAAAATTATCATGGGGTAATATTGTATATTAAGATACATTTAGATCCATATAATAATCTTTAAGAATGGTTTCTTTCACTTCATGAACCATCCATTTGAAGTTTAGCTTCTAAAACTACCTACTTATTTATGTACCCTATCGATTTTCTCTTGGTTTGAACAATTCTGTACAAACTAGCTATTGATATTGCTTCCAGAGGTTTTTATATTCCTCCTATAATTTTATCCACAATTTTTTTCATGTTTCATAAGGTTTGAGGTGTTAATCACCTCAATTTATAAGATGATGTAATTTTTTGAGTTATGTGAAATTTCACCATTTTTATAAGCTGTATGTTTTGTCAATGGATTCAAGGGGTTGTGATAGTTTATTTACCATGTTTCAAATGTGTAAAAATTATATTATGACCTTTAATATCACATTTCAAGGAAAATTTCTTCATGAGTGTAGTCACGGAACATATACAACTAGTCAACTAGTCTAGTATACATTCAAAGGAGGTTTAACATTGATATT
Source organism: Torreya grandis (assembly GCA_037957365.1). Taxonomy (NCBI): domain Eukaryota; kingdom Viridiplantae; phylum Streptophyta; class Pinopsida; order Cupressales; family Taxaceae; genus Torreya; species Torreya grandis. The sequence continues at coordinate 3,194,270 of JARHVA010001476.1, read as the reverse complement.
GAAATGTAAAACTTGTATTGAGATTGGAATTATCTTGAGATTTCATGAAAACACCATAAAAATTATATCAATCTCTATGTTGAAAAATTCCTTGGATACATGAACCTTCTACTCATTCCTTGCTTGCAACCAGTTTAGTAAGCATAGAGAAGTGTTCAATGGTCAAAGTTTATTGATAAGAAAAGGATTTATAAATAATCATAGTTTTTATTGAATAATATTACATTTGGATATATTTATATAAATGTAAATTTCACTTTAAGGGTTAAAAATACATAAATGATCTATCCTCACTCGTTATCTACCTACATGTCAGTCAAATGTGTATTTGTGTTACCATAGCAGGTTAAATGGTCTTTTTGAGGTGATGAAGTAAGTTTATTAGACTTAATTAATGCCATATTAGTTTTAATACATTGCGGTAAACTCATACAAAGTGTCTAGAGGGCAAGTTCAAGTGTAGAAGCATGTTTGAGGACAAGCTGACTAAATTTGAGACACAATCCCTAAAAAGTGTAAAAAGAAACCCCAAAAAGTTTTGGGATTGAAAATTAACATAGTTGTACTGACCTTTGATGAATTATAGTGACTTTTTTTAGATCAATATCATAAGAGAAGAGATCTATCATGTTGGAAGGGATAATTAGTAGTGGAGGAGGATATTTTCAAGGTCTAAAATGACCTAAAAACATTGATTTCTCTTAATGTTATCTACAGTCTTGGGTCGAAAAAGGATCTCCCTTCATCCAAATTTAAAATGATACTATGCCCATAGGAACATGGTTTAAAATTATTTAAATTAACATTAAATTAATAATTTTCTTAAAATGAGAGGGATATATTATTGTTTTACTCCAAGCATACTCTCAGTCCATATAAATGACCAAAAAGGTCCACCTACAACAAGTCAACAGTTCATTAGGTTGAAAAGTTGGGGCCTAGTTGATGTGTTTGGAAGAATTGATGTGTTCTAGAAATTTGGAATCCATATATTTATATTTTTAATAGTATCATGCACCCCCTTTCACATAATAAATAAGACTCAAGTGAGATAACAGGTCACTATGGAGAGAAAGAGACACAATTAGGTAGGGGACATATAGTCTTACCTAAAGGAAAAGGTTTTAAGGGTTAGAGTGTATATTAAATGATTAAAATTGATGAATATATCACAAATGTAATTTATAACTTTATGATAAGCCTAAAATACAATTTTAAATTTTATATTTCATAGAAAGTGCATCTACAAGAGTGCTAAACAAGCAAACACAGTCACAGCTAAAGTATCATCTAGCTTGACAAGGAGGTAGTGTTTAAATTAAAGTGCCAAGTGAATTAAATTTACCCTTAAGAATATTCTAGTTTTTTCCATTATTTAATAATAAAAGGTATCATAAATGAGTCTTGAAATTCACTCATAGTCAACTATGTTGATTGAGACAGACAATAAGATGGGACTTAACATCTCAAGTTGTATTTCATAAACCTAATATAAAAATGGTCTAAAAACTAATAAATAACCATATAAAATTAAAGGTAGGGTATTTAATAATTTTATTAGGGTTAAAACCATTCAAGACACATACAGGGGTCCATTTTCAAGTAAAATATAGTCACAAACAACTATGACTGAGCAAGTAGTCTGGAAATAGGAGTGAAAAGGGATGAAATAGGAGTGTGTGAGAGATTTTAAAATAAAATGGAGACTAAAATAGCATTAATCATGATAAATATTACCTGATAACACTCTCACTAGCATAAACCAAGCTCAACAGAGGGCACTTTCAAGTGCAAACACAATCCACTTTGGGAATCTTGCACAGTTTACCATCAGGAAGTCTGCCTAGGAACATGAAGCCATTTGAGGGTCTAATCTTGGAATAAAGGGATAATATTTTCTCAAATACATAAAATAAACTTTATTAATCCCATACAAATTTCAATTTTTTCTATAACAATAGGTTTGTGCCCTTTGTTTTGTCTCAGATAGAGGACACTCCCTCATGCTTGGAAATGGTAATTTTAGAAGATGGAAATAAAAAGGTGAAATAAAATCTAAAGGAGACATATAAGAAGGTGTAAAAAGATATAACACACATATAAAAATAATACATACCAATTAGGAAGGATTTAAACTCAATAGAGCAATCCATACTAAGAAGGTTGTAGTCATGACTCATAAGTGATGGTTATGCCTAAAGGTCATTTGATGGGTCACTTAAAATTATGGATCTAGTTAATCTCTTAAATGAATATAAAAAGGTTTGTGGGATTAATAAATGTCTATTTTAACCATAATAATTCAAATAAAATCATGAAAGGCCATTTTTAACTTCACGGGCAATTCAGGTCTGCTTGATATGCTTAGGCCTAAAGCCAAATGGAGAGTCATAAATCATTTTGGCATAGGATGAACATTACCATGAGTTCAATAATGTTCATTGGGTCTAAAAAAATGTTTTAAAGCATTTTAACTGTAAATAAAGCCAAACAAGGTCATTTTATAGCTCAAAACCTATTCAAAATTGTAGGAAGATGGAAAACAAGATTGATAGGCTAACTTAGAATGCTCACACCTTTTATGAGGAATTAAATGGATGAAAAATAAGTTTAATGATGTTATAAATGTCCCTTAAGACAAATTTTGTGTAATTTTTTGTTAGTTTGGATGTCAGGTTTTTATGAACAATCCTTAAGACCTAAAACTACCCTAAAACCCTATTAAATCCTTTCTAAGGACCAAACATATAAAATGGAGTTGGATATACAAAAAAATAAATATTTTGTCTATGATGATCATTGGAGGTTGTATATGACTCCAAAAGGATACTTCACACTATGATGAGTTGTATGTAATTATATGGATGGGGACAAAAAAAGGATTTTTATCACTATTTTGTGTGTTGTGTATGCTACAAAAGGAGTTAGGAGATGAAATAAATTTTGGGAGAAATATTGAAACTTATAATAACTTATAAAATTTATTTCATTCCATTAAATATCTTTTAATCTCCATAACTAGGTTTTTTAACTTAGCTAGTCAAATCTGGCATATTAGACAAGCTAGTGAAGAAGATGGAAAATTTCAAGTGGGATGTATTTAAATATTTTATAATGCTTCTAAGGAAATTTATAGTATTTAAACTTGTAATTAAACCCATATCATGTATTTTAATGATCAACTAAAGCCAATTTGGAAGCCAAGTGTTCTAGTACATGAGAAGGAGGTTTTCTAGAGTGTAGGTGATGATGGCTCTCTTTTAGGTGATTCCAAAAGACTAAGAATGCAACCAATACATGAAGAGGAATGTATGAGAGAATAAAATTAAATTAAAATAAATTTACCTACCCTTTATTATTTATAAGTAACTCAAATATTCCTAATCATGAAGGTAGTTTTCTATGCAAGAAAAGAATTTTTAGGCCACTTTACATAACTTTGATGACTTGTATGTAAACATGGAACTATAGACCTTGAATGGTTAATATAATGTTATTTTCACATGTATAATTAAATCCTTGGATCATATTTACAATTTTCCTTATTACCCTTGGACTTCTCTTCTTCCCTCTCTATCTCAAACTCTATAAGAGTTCGCCATTTTGGCATTGTATTGGATGTTCCACCTGAGTATGGCAAAGCCTTCCTTATTTGTAAAAATTTTGATCAATAAAATGACTAATTATTACCTCTTAATTAATATTCATAAGTTTTTTCCACTTTAATTATGAATCTTGTTTAGTGAAGACTATGGATTCCTAGCATGTGGTCTCATTCTTTCACCTTGTTTATAGTTGGAAAATGCCTTATTGTAGGGCATGTGAAGTGTTTTAGGGTATATGATATTTTTATTTAGTATTTTAATTATTTAAATTAAAGGCATCTTTTCTAATCCTCTTATCTTTGCACATTCACCCATGACCTCACAATGTAGCATTGATGTTAGAATATGAAGATTGAAAGACTGTATTTTTAGTTTGTTTGTTGGTCTCAAGTTTAGAATGCAATTGTTTGGAAGTCATAAAAATAATTTGGTGTATAAAACCATTATTTTATATTTTCTTCCAGTTATATCTCTCTCTTTTCATTCCCAAAAATTATTAGTTAGTTCAATCCTAAGTGGTACATCAAGGGAGCTAGCCCTATCTAGAGACTCACCTCATTCCTTAGGCTGCCTATAAGCCTAGAGGTGATTCCATTGTGCCACAAGGATGATTAAATATTTTAATCTCCTCAAAGGGTGAAAAATACATATTATAATAGTTTTTGGCACAGCTGATGGGACTCTTATTCTAGGAGTTAGAGGATTTTTTGTGTTGTCCTTCAACACATCAGTCTTTGGAGGCATCTTTTCAAGCATCAATGGTGATTTTGAAGATACATCAGCTAGTCAAGTAGCCTATGTATTACATTTGACGATATTTTATAACCTTTTCTTATTTTCCTACTTCCCAATCAATTTTTATTTTTGACCTTGAATTTGATTTTTGTTATCTACAAGTTGGTGAAACATACCCATTTTATCTTATTTCCCATTAATATGAACAAGTTCTTGGTCAATCTTGTTATGGTCATTATCAATACCAATATGACCATATTCAGCCCTATCATGAGTTGTATTGATCTTATAACCATCCTTCTCAATGTCTTATCCATCTTATTCAACCTAATCCTTTCTCTAATCAACCCATTTCCACCTTCAAGCAAGCACTTTTGGGCTATGAGAGATACATGTTGGATCTTGACACACAAAGAGGATGCGGTATAAAAGATTCTAATAATATAATTCAAAAGGTAAGAGATTCATTATATTTGGTCAAGAGATAATGGTAATTATTGAGAGATATAATTGGTAAAGGCTTACAAGTGAGATGATTAATGTGAGTGGTTTAGTCTCTTCCTTAAAGGATATGCTAGAAGTTCGTGAAAGGCGACCTCATCATACCTATCAGCCTTAATATACATTTGTCCAAGTTTCATCCTAGCCATAAATTATCCCTAATAATAATCAAAATCAATCCCATCAAAGTCATCCTTTTCCAAATCAGTTGGAGGAGAGAGTTGAATGAAGAAACTTTGTGTTTGAAGCTAGTCTTGATTAGAAAATTGAGCTAGTTAATATGCATTTGAAATAGTCCATGTTTGTATAAAAGTAAGTGGATTTAAAGCCTTAATTTCCCTCACATTTCATACCTACCACCTCAAAAAGAGACTCATAATACCAATGTCCTAAGTTGGAACAAAATAGTGGAATCATGAGGAAAGAAGGAAGAAAAAAGTCTTGATCAAGAGTGTGAAATTGAGAAGACATCTAATCCTAACATCCAAATTTGGAGCAAGATAGTAGAGTCATGGGATAAGAAATAAGATAGAATAATTTTCTAAGAGTGTGAAGTGGATAATGGATTTTATCCTTTGAAAGTCCCTCACACATTTCCTTAAGATGCTTCATCTATTCCATTGCAGCCTTCATGCAATCCTTATCCCCATGATGATTCCTATCAACTTCAAGAGAAGCTTTTCCAAGAGAACCTAGCCAAAAAAATAGAGAAATTAGAAGCAAATATGGGAAAGATAAGTAAAGGTGAGATGGAAGGCTTAGACCCATAAGTATATCCTATGCCTAAACATAACCCATATCCCCTTCCTTAAGAGATTCCCAAAGAGTCTCTTACATTCCATTCCCAATCTGATTTTAAGTTCTATGTGCCACCTCCACCAAATAATTACTCTGGCCCTCATCCTTTTACCCTTTTCCTTGATGTAACTATGGTATGGAAACAAAAAGAGGATCAATTGGTTGATAAATAAAGAGAACTCTTACTTGAATAAAACCTACCTCCTTGGCAGCCTCATTGGGCTAGATCACATGATTTCAAGATGCCTAGTCTTGGCATCACCATGAAGGAGGTTAAATATATTGAAGCTTTTAAAAATAAAAAATATATTTTATTATCTAAGACACTACATGAGATCACTTTATAGGTCCTAAGTGTTGCACGATTTTCTTGGTTGATGATGAACAATGTTTTATTTGTGTTGAAGAACCTATCTTGAGAGAGGAAAATGAAGAGGAACATGATAAATTAATGGCTGATAAATAATACCTCATGAGTGTTTATGAGGAATAAATCACCATAGATTCTCCCCCTAGTGAACAAAAAAACAAGTCACAAGATTTCACCTTTATATTTGATGAGGAAAGATGTCTTCCCTTTTCCAAAGAGGAAGAAATGATCATAAACTCTTTCATCACTTTGCAAAATACCATGGGTGGACTAAGAGATGATATTAATAAGCATTTGGATTAATTTTTTAAAGTCATGAAAGAAGTTTATACTCATCTCCAATGAGGCTATGAGTTGGTCAAAGATGGAGAAGGTAGCATTGGTACACAAATAAGTATGCAAAGGAAAAACCTCCTTTCAAATATATCTTTTCAAGAAGCATTTGCATTTGATGATGACATGTTCGAAGTAATCATGATGGGATATAATCATCTCAATTATTTTGGATAAGTACATTAGATCTTAAAAGATGGAGCAAGCTCTTATTGGCCTCAATCTTCCAAAGAACATGAAACCAATCCTCTTGGAGACATGCCTACTAAGGAGATACAAGTTGAATATGAAATGAAGAATTGGAAATAGCATGAAATGTGTGAACGTTTTAAATAGTGGTATATCTACATTAGAGACATATTTAATGATGAAATACTTGAGATTAGATCAAATGAAATGCCAAGGAAGAGGTTTGTTCCACAAAGCCTTCATTCCAAAGAGAAGCATGCTTGACACTATGTTTCATCTCACTATGAAGATGATTCAAGAAGTTTTCATTTTGATCTGGGAAATGAGGTATGTTTAGTTTCTATTTGTTCATATTAAGTTGTTTCTTTTTTCCCCTAAGTGATTGTTCATATGTGTGTGTCTTGTGTGTTTGTTTTCTTTATTATGTGTGTCTTTATCCTTTGTGTGGTTGATGTAGTCTTAGTTATCTTAATTTTATCAAATTGGTAGTCATGGTTAAAGGTTTTCTTATTTATATCAGTCCTTATATTAATCATAATCCTAATGGATTAATAAGGCTGCTGGCATAGTTAGTATAACATGCATACTACCCCTATGAGTCACCAATTTGTTGACCAAATTTGATTTTTAGGCCAAATTAGGGAGCCCCTAGTAAAAAAATTTATTTTTAGGCATTTAAGGGTGTATAATGTATTGTCATGAGATGTTATATAGGTAATTTAATGTCAATTAATGTTGTATTAGCTTTGGTCAATTTGTTTCTAGGTCTATTTATCATTTTGAGTCATTTTAAGGGTAAAAAATAATGCATTTAATGATTTTTAAGAGTTTATTGGAAAATGTGCAAGTTTCAAAGAGTTTTATCATGTGACATGTGTATTAGGAGGTTTTTATTAACTATCACTAATTAAAAATTGTTAGGTTACTTAGAAAAAGGTAGCTTTCTTAAAGAAAAGAGTGATTTTGGCACTTGTACAACCTCCTTGGAAAGTGTACCACTTATAAATTATGTAAATGTGACTTTTAATCACCCATACACTAATATCCATTCTTGATTTTAGTTTAAAGTTCCATTTCCAAGCCAAAACCATTTAGCTATCTTATTGCTCTTTTTGGCAAACTAAAGTGACTTGTAGGTTTTTGCTCAGTATGGCTAACATAGGGGGTTTTAGGAAAAATGATCATGGGGGAATATTATAAAATTATAGACCTTAAAATCCATATAATAATTTTAAGGAATGGTTTCTTGTGATTCATGAATAATCCATTTGAAGTTTAGCTTTTAAAACTACCTGCTTATCTATGTACCCTATCATTTTTCTCTTGGTTTGAAAAATTATGTATGAACTAAATACTAATATTACTTAAACATATTTTTATATTCCTCCTCTAATGTAACCCACACCATAAGTTTTTGAGGTGCTAATCATCTCAATTTTCAAGAAGATGATTTTTTTTGAGTTATGGGTAGTTTCACCATTTCTAGAAGCTTTGTGCTTTGTCGATGGATTCAAAGGGTTTTGATAGTTTAATTTTCAAATTTCCAATGTAGGTAGATTATATTATGACCTTTAATCTCAAATTTATAGACACCTTTCTTCATGATTGTAGTCATGGAACATATACAACTAGTTTACTAGATGACTATCATATCAATTAGCTAGGTACATTCAAAGGAGGTTCAATGTTGATATTGATATGTGAAAGTTTTATTGAGCTTAGAATTATCTTTAGGTTTCATCCAAAAAATATCAAATGAATATCACCCTCTATATTGATCAATTCCTTGGATACATGAACTTTCTGCTCATTCCCTACTTGTAACTAGTTTAGTAAGCATATACAAGTGTTCAATGGCCAAATTTTCTTGATAGGAAAAGGATTTATAAATAATAGTTTTTATGGAAGAATATTACATTTGGAGGTGTTGATATAAAGGCACATTTCAATTTATGGCTAAAAATAACATAAATTGTCCATCATCACTAACTAGTTGCCTACATATCAATTAAATATGCATCTATAGATGGTACCATAGGGGGTTAAACGGTCTTTTTGAGGTGATGAAGTAAGTGTATTAACCTTATTTGAGGCCATATTAGTTATAATATGTCATGGTAGACTCATAAAGAGTGTCTATAGGTCAAGTTAAAGTGTAGAAGCATGTTTGAGGACAAGCTAACTAAATTTGAGACACAGTCCCTAAAAAGTATAAACAAAGACCCAGAAGGTTTTTGGAATGACATTTGACATAGATGTATGGATATTTGATTTATTATAGTGACCTTATTTTAGAGCCTAATAATAATACAAGAGCCTTGTCAAGTTAGAATGGATAATGAGTGGTGGAGGAGGATATTTTCAAGGTCTAAAATGTTGCAAAAAATATTGATTTCTCTTAATGTTATCTACAATCCTTGGTCCAAAAAGGACCTCCCTTAATCCAAAGTGAAAATGAGACTATACCCATATTAAGATGATTTAAAATTATTCAAATGAACATTAATGTCATAAGTATATTGAAATCATAAGGATATATTATTATTTTACTCCAAGCATACTCTCAGTCCATACAAATGACCAAAAAGGTCCATTTACAGCTAGTCAACAGTTTATTAGGTTGAAAGTTGAGGCCTAGTTTATGTGTTTGGTAGAATTGAGGTGTTTGAAAAAAATTTAATCCCTATCTTTATTTTTTAAATAGTATCATGCACTCCTTTTCACATCATAAATAAGACTCAAGTGAGATAACAGGTCACTATGGAGACAAAGAGACACAATCAAGTAGGGGACATATAGTCTTACCTAAAAGGAAAATATGTTAAGGTTTAGAGTGTATATGAAATGATGAAAATGGATTAATAGATCAAAAATGTAATTTATAACTTTAGGGGAACACTTAAATACTATTTTTAATGCTATATTTCATGAAAAGTGCATCTACAAGAGTGTTAAACAAGTAAACATAATCAAAACCAAATTATCATCTAGTTTGACAAGGTGGTAGTGTTTTAATTTATGTTACAAGTGACTTAAATTTACCCTTAAGGTGATATTATTATTTTTTAAATATTTAATCATAAAATCCATCATCTATGAGTCTTGAAATTCACTCACAATCAACTATGTTGACTGAGACAAGCAACAAGATGGGACTTAACATCTCAAGTTGTATTGCATAGACCTAATTCAAATAGTGGTATAAAAATTGATAATTAACTATTAAAAACTTTATGGGATGGTATTAAATCATTTTATCATGGTTCAAACCATTCAATACACATATAGGGGTCTATTTTCAAGCAAAATATAGTCATAATCAACTATGACTGAGCAAGAAATTTGGAAAGAGGAGTGAAAAGGAATGAAGTAGGAGTGTGTGAGATATTGTAAAATAAAATGGATATTTAAATCACATTAATCATGATAAATATTACCTGATACACTCTCAACAACATAGACCAAGCTCAGAGGATGGTACTTTCAAGTGAAAGCACAATCCACTTTGGGAATCTTACACGACCTACCATTAGGAAGTCTGCCTAAGAACATGAAGCCTTTTGAGGGTTTAATCATAGAATAAAGGGATAAAATTTTGTCAAGGAAAAAAAAGACACTTGAATAATCCCCTCCAAGTTTCAATTTTTTTTGGACATAGGGGAGTGCACTTTTTTTTATCTCAGATAGAGGGCACTTCTCTCATGCTTAGAAATGGTAGTTTTAGGAGATGGAAATAGAAAGATGAAAAAAAGTTAAAGTACCCCTAGAGTAAGGTGTAAAAATACATACAAAAATATACCATAATAAATACCAATTAATAAGTAATTAAACTCAATATAGAGCTCTATACTAAGAATTTTTCAGTCATGACTCATAAGGCATGGTTATGCCTAAAGGTCTCTTGAGGGGTCACTTCCAATTATGGATCTAGGTGAGCTCTAAATGCATATAAACATGTGTGTGGGATTAATATAAGTGTGTTTGAACCATTATAAGGCAAATAAAATCATGAAAGGCCATTTTTAACTTCAAGGGCAATTTAGGTTTGCTTGACATGTTTAGGCCTAAAGCCAAATGGAGAGTCATACATCATTTTGGCATAGGATGAACATTAAAATGAGTTTAATAATGTTCATATGGTCTAAAAAAATGTGTTAAAGAGTGTACCTTGCAAGGAAAGCTAAAGAGATTCATTTTATAGCTCAAAACCTATTCAGAATTGAAATAATAAGGAAGACAATCTTGATAGGCTAACTTAGAATGCTCACACCTTTCGTGAGGCATTACATGGATGCAAAATAAGTTTAGGGATGTTATAAAGGTCCCTTAAGACCACTTTTATATAATTTTTTTACAAGTTTGATGTCATGTTTTTATGAACCATCCTAAAGACCTAAAACTACCCTAAACCCCTACTAAACCCTTGCTAAGGACCAATCTTGGAAAATGGAGTTAGATAGATACCTAAATGAAATATGTTATCTAGGATGATTATTTGGGGTTATATAAGACTTTACCAGACTACTTCATACCAAGATGAGTTATAATTAATTATACAAATGGGGATAGAAACAAGATTTTTTTCACTTTTTTTAATGTTTTGTAGGATAAAAGAGCAGTTAGGATATGAATCCAAGTTTGGTATAAATATTATTATATATAATAACTCCTAATATTCATTTAATTTCATGAAACAGCTTGTAAGTTCCCCAACCAGGTGTTTCAACTTAGCCAATCAAACCTAGCATATTGGACAAGCTAGTAAAGAAGATGGAAAACTTCAAGTGGGATATATTTAAATATTTTTTTATGATTACAAGGCCATAGAGGGTATTTAAACTTGTAATTAAACCAATCCCATGTATTTACATGATCAACTAAAGCCAATATGGAAGCCAAGTTTGCTAGGTTCATGAGAAGGAGGTTACCTAGAGTGTAGGTGATGATATCTCTCTTATAGGTGATTCCATAAGACCAAGCATGAAACCAATGCATGGGAATGCATGTATGATGTCCTCCCATTCCATTACAATAATTTTGCCTACCCTTTATTATTTATAATTCACTCAAATATTCCTAATCATGAAGGAAAATGTTTGTGAAAGAAAAGGTGTTTTAGGTCAATTTTCATAATTTTGATGAATTGTATGGACACTTGGACCTCTAATTTTTCATGTTTCATCCCATGTTATTATAAAATATACAATTAACTACTTTTATCAGGTTGACAAGTATCCTAGTGACCCTTGGACTTTTCTTCTTCCCTCTCTTTCAAACTCTATAAGAGTTGGTCATTTTGACATTGTATTGGATGCTCCACCTGAGTATGACAAATCCTTGCTCATTTATATACCTTTTGATAAATAAAATGACTAAGTTTTATCTCTTCATGACTATTCATAATTTTTTTCCTCTTTAATGATGAATCTTGTTTAGTGAAGACTATGGATTTCTAGCATGTGGTCTCATTCTTTCACCTTGTTTGCAGTTGGAAAATTTCTTCTTGCAGAGCATGTGAAGTGTTTTAGTGGATGTGAGATGTTGAGAGAGTTAGTATTTTATTTAGTTCCATTAAATTCCTCTTGTCTAGTCTTCCTATCTTTTCAAATTCACCCATGAGCTAAAATTGTAGAATTGATGTGAGAATATGAAGATTGAAGGAGTGTATTTTTAATTTTTTTCTTAGTCTCAAGTATAGAATGCAATTGGTTGGAAGTCATAAAATTTATTTGGTGTATCACCCCCTTATTTTAGAGTTGATTTTAGTTATCTCTCTCTCTCTTTTCACCCCAAAAAATTAGTATTAGGTTCAATATTAAGTGGTGAATCAAGGGAGATAGCCCTATCTAGAGACTCACCTCGTTACTTAGGATGCCCACAAGCCTAAAGTTGATTATATTGTGTGAGTTGGATGAGGAGAGATTTTCATCTCCTCAAAATGTGTAAAATACAAGTGAAAAAAGTTATCTAGAAACAAAATTCATATATTTTTACCTCATCCAAATGTTAAAGACTTCTTTTTGAGTAGATATTTGAATGAAAAAAGGGTTGGTTAGATTATAAAAGTAGTAGAGTATGATGTAGAAATCAAGGCAACAAAGCTAGTGAAAGGGAAAGGATTATGTGAGAATATTGATTTAGATTTTAAGGAACAAAAGGAATTTGTTCTAGTCTTTCCATATGATCCTATAACAACTTCATCTTCATCAATGAGGAGTTGGACATGAGAAATGATCCATTTTCTTCAAATTGTGAGTGTCCATAATGCCTAGATAGAGCCAAAATAAGGTACTTAATATTACAATCTATTATTTATGTACTTGTTGATGTAATATTTTTTAGGAAATATTTCTCAGGTGTAATATTGAGATGTGTTGAATTAGATTAGGTTGAGAAGATATTATTTGAGTTTCATGATGGACTAACTAGTAGTTTTTTTGCTCCAAGAACCACAACATCTAGGATTATGAGAGCTAGCTATTTTTGGCCTAGTTTATTTAATGATGTCCATTATTAGGTAAGGAAATTTACAAAATATGATCTATTTAATGGTAATCAAAAGTTTATAGCCTTACCTCTTCATCTAATACAAGTAGACCAACCCTTTATGAAATGGGGTGTAGATTTCATAAGCTTAATCAACCCACCTTCTAGTGCTCGTCACAAGTGGGTGTTGACTACAAAAAATTACTTTAAAAAATGGATGGAGGTTGTATCTCTCAAGGAACCAAATGAAATTTTAGTTTTAGACTTCTATGAATGCATAGTGATAAGATTTGGGGCTCTTTCAATAATAATTTTAGACGATGCATTGGCTTTCCTTGGAATGAAGACAAGTGAGTGGGATTTAAAACATGGTATTTATCTTATTACTTCCTCAAACTATTATCCATAAGGGAATATTATATCCGATTCCACTAATAATAATCTAATTAGGATTATTAAGGGATAATGGAGGAAAACCAAAAAAATTGGCATTCCAAATTGAAGATAACTCTTTGGGATAATATAATCACCCATAATAAAGCCATTAGAAACTCACCATATACACTTGTTTATGGGACAGAAGCTAGATTTCATATTTCACTTGAGTTACTAGCCTTGTATCTCACTTACCAACTAGAGTTGATGGAAAATGAAAACATGGATGTCATATTATGTGCGTTGATGGAGATTGAAGAAACAAGGGATAAAACTATGCAAGTTATGAGATATCACAAAGATAAAAAAAGATATACTTTGATAATAAATCCATGTTAAGAATCTTCCAAGAGGGGGTAATTGTTCTAAAGTGAGATGAAGATAGGGCTAAGCCTAGAAAACACATAAAGTTTGATGCTTTATGGAGTGGCATTAATGTCATCACTCAATGCAAGCAACCCAATGCTTTCTAAATCTAATATTTGGATGGAGAGAAGCTTCATATCCCAGTCAATGTGATCTATCTTAAACATTGCTACTAAGGTTCTCCTCTCTCCTTGTAAATATATGTTATTTTCCTTGTTTTCCCTATGTACTTATACATGTGTGAGTCTTGTTTATGTCTTGATTTGTTTTGTGTTTTCTTGGTGTGTTATAGTTTATTTTTGTGTGTTTTACGAAATTACTTACTAGTTGTGTAAAATAATTCATTGAATACCATAGCCTATGGATAGGATAAGGCTACTTATCCTTAGTAAAGTAGGTATACTACCCCTATGAGTCACCAATTTATTGACCAAATTTGAATTCAAGGTCAAATTTGGACCCCTATCAGTAGAAACTTGGCTTTTAGATGTTTTATGGGTATATACTTTGTCATAGGGTATGTTATAGTCTTTTTTATGTAATTTTATTCCTTTTTAGCCTTAGTCATAATCTAATTACTTTATATGTCACTTTGAGTCACTTAGTAGGCTTTTAGGGGTCATAAATGCAAATGGAATAGTTTTTAAGGTGTCCAAGTATCCTGATTTAATTTTAAAATTCTAATAAGTCATATTAACTATTAGTAATGTTAGTCCCATATGAATCTTGTATGTTATCTAACTAAAAATTAAGAAACCAACTAGAAAAAGGGAGTTTGGCACTTATAAGGCTCATGAGGGAAGGTGACACATGGGAGAAGGTAATGTAAGGTATATTAATATTACTAAGAATAATATAGTTTATTTTCATTATTTTTAAGTTATAAATAAGGTCCAAAACTATTTTTCTCCTTATTCACCCTTCTAGATACATAGAAGTGGTCAACAGGTTTATGCTTAGTACAACTAGTTGGAGAGGTTCTAGGTCAAACACCTTTGGGAGGTAGTATTACACTCATATAGATTAATTTACATAAAAATATTTGAATTATTGGTAAACCATGATTTATGAACCATCTCTAACAACTTTATTATGTTTTTCTACTCACTGTTTCTTACACCCTATAGGTTTTGATCAAATTTGAAAAAGTCTATACAATCTAGTTGGTGGTGTTGAATAAAAAAGATTTTTGATCTATTATAAGATGATATTAATCATTATTTTCATGTTTCATGGGGTTTTTTATTATCAATTCATCTCATGTTGTAAGAAGGTGTCACCATGCGAGGTCTCAATCAAAGTTTTCCTTGTTTGTAGAATGTTGGTTCTCTATAGGGATCTAATGTAGATGGAATATGATGTTAAAAATTTATTAGGGACATATGATAACCTATTTTAATGTTTGGTTTCATCACACCATGCTTTTATCAACTTTCAATCTTGCCATTTCTCATAGTCAACTCCTTACTCATTCTCACTTGTAGACATAGGGAATCACATGCATGGATCCTATTTTTCATGATTTATGGATGTGTGATGAAAATATCATGATTTTTAACATACTATAATATAATTAAAATAAATTAGGAACCTTCACTTGGAATAATAGGGGATTGTGCTAATACCTTAGTCACACACATAACCATATGATAGAAATATGCACCTATAGGTGCCTATAGGAAGTGAAAACATCAAAAGTAAGATGTATGAAAATTTAACAAGACCCAAGATATCATAATTTTTAATTTAGGTACTTTTGTGAAAGTATCAATTAATTATTAATCTAATTCCTTTGGTACATGGATCATTTCAGGTTCACTGCGTGCATACAACTGAAGTACCCCTATAAGTGTCCTTTAGAGGATGTCATGTTGAAAGAGAAGTATTGATAGGTGTTTAAATATCATAGAGTTATAATAGTAAATTTTAAATAATTTCTAAATCATATAAGTGATCATAAACCTTTACATTTTACATATTGTCCAAAGTTTATACCCACTGCTTGTATATGCAAATACTCACCTATAATTGACATTACAGAGCTATAAAGGTATTTGTATGGGGAATTTGGAGAATGGTAAGGTTTTAGATAGAATAATATCATGTGGTTAAGATAAAGGTAGACTTATTTGAATCATTAAATGGGAAGTTATAGGTGTAAACTACCTTTAAGCATAAGATGACTGAATTCAGGGAGATTTTCCCAAAAAAGTGAAAATAGAGGTCTAGCCTATTTTGTAGATATCTTGTAACAAGGTCAAAATTATTTTTAAAGAATCATAATGGCCATATATTGTAACCTATATCAATGAAAATATATATGAAAAATAAGATGTCAAAAGGATTGATGGAGTTTGATTGGTTGGGGCCTTAAAGATGCCTTCTAAAGCACCAAAACCCTGCATTCACATCTACATGATTTGAGTTTTGAGTGACCATTGACACCCAAGGCTTAAAATGGAAAACACTCTCATGTTTGTAATGGCCATATTTATTAAATGGTACACCAATTATAATGGATATAATTATTATAATGTTTATTTATAGTGTTTCAAGCCTCATGAACACCTATAGGTGTCCCTTCATAAGAAAATTCTCACTTATAACTAAGTAGGCATATAGTAAGCTAAGCATGGTGTCTAGTTAATGTTTTGAATATAAAAGTGAAAAAGGATATAATAATATTATAAATAAAATTAAAGATTAAATAAGTATCTTTAAACATTATGATTAACCTCTTATTAGAGAAATATGCACCTATAAGAATCATTTTGGTCAAAGAGGTAGTGTATCACAGTCAGTCTTGTTAGCTTAAGGTGCATGTAAAGGGTATAAGGAGTTATTGAAAATTATTCATGATATGTTAATAATGTGTATTCATATACTTCAAGACTTATTTCAAGTTTACCATCTACTTTTTATATTGGCCAAAGGATGACAGTCTGTATAGTTAGACTACGAGACTCATGTTGCTCAATAGGTAAGGATGAAAAATCTAAGGGAAAAGAGTGGTTTTGGGATAATGTAAAGATTATTGAAAATTAATTTAATTTGGATAAATTTTTTAATAAACCTAAGCACATTATTTTTAGCCTTGATAATTCATTCCTAGGTGGAAGTGAAAAATGAAAAAAATAGTCCTTTCTGAGGCCTTTTCTGGACAAATTGAGTTGGTTAGGTGACTAAATGGGTGAGTTTGACTTATAAATTTGGTAAAAATATTAATTAGGAACTAATTAAACTTATAAAAAGTTAATTTTTTATAGAATATGAGGGATATATCTCACTATTTTATCCCATAGGTTAGCTACTTAGGAAAATCAGAGTTTTGGCAAGACAAGTAAATGAAGCCAAAATAGGTTAAAAAATAGATAGAAAGATTTTGAAACCTAAAGGAAAATATTTTTAGGTGTATTTAAGTTTATTTGGATATATTAAACACTAAATAAATATTATAACTCTTAAAATGTTCAAAACACTCTTGAACATAGCTAAACCAAACAAGCTACAATTAGGCCTAGTTGGTAAATGAGAAAGAATGTTTGGGAAGTTCTGTAATGAAATTTTTAGATTTAATGAGTTATGAAAAATAATGAGACATTATCCC
This sequence comes from Torreya grandis, assembly GCA_037957365.1. Lineage (NCBI taxonomy): Eukaryota > Viridiplantae > Streptophyta > Pinopsida > Cupressales > Taxaceae > Torreya > Torreya grandis. Next base: position 3,176,845 of record JARHVA010001476.1, on the reverse strand, counting down.
AAGCATGATATATCAGTACAAATAGTCAAAACTATCAGAATGCATGCTAAGCCTATTAGGCCTTGAAGTGACCTAGAGCGAATTGGGGGTCCAACTTTACTTCTAGCTCTTGGTGAGTTTTATAGATAGTTGGAACATGTTCATGGGATGAATTTAGGATGTTTAAGATATTGGTATGTATGTAAATCCATGTAAAATTATATTTTGGATGTTAAGACACATTAGTCCTGTATAAATGAAGATTCAAGCTCGATAGACCAACTTTAAGTGTTCACATCTTCTCTAAGGATGAGCATGGAGGCCAAGGGAGTTTACAAAGGGTAGAATGGGTATTGAGATTTTATATAGTGGAATTGGTTTTAAGTTTTAATTTCAAGTCTTTATGAAAAAATATTAAGGGTAAAATGGCCTAAAACCCATACAAACCCTTAGAAATGACCTAATGAAGGAAATGAAGATGGAGATCTATGCAAATGGACCAGAATGAAAATGAAAGCATTTTAATATTGTACATGACTCTTCAAATATACTCCCCATCCTTTTGGACTATATGTAATTGTACAAATGAGGTAAAAAATAGGGCACTTCGACAATTTTGTGTGTTTTATAGGTTCTAGGAGGAGTCTAAAGACAATCACATGGGAGGAAAGCTTGAGATTTAAGATAAATACATATGTAAATTTAATGATCCATAAAATTCCTAGGTGCCTCAACATGAGCTCTCATCTTAGCCAATAAAAACTAGCATAGTGAACATGATAGTGAGAAGGGTGAAAATCTTTAATTAGGTTGATTTTGATTATTTATTAATGATTATAAATCCATATATGGTATTGAAACATGTAAATAACTTAATTATTTAGATTTACATTTGAAATTAAAGATAAATTTGAGGCCAAGTGAGCAAGGTGTGTGAAAGAGGATTTTTTTTAGTACAGGCAGTGATCACTCATTTATAAAAGATTATAGATGATTAGGAATATAACCAATGCATGGAGAAGAATTTATGAAACCCTTACCTCTTATTTCAATAATTATACCTATCCCTACTTAGTTTTGGGATGTTATAATAGGGGTGATTGATGAAGACAATTTTTTGAGCTAGAAAGAGGAATTTCATGCCACTTTTCAAGAGTTCGATGACTTGGATTGAAATTTTTACTTCCTAACCTTGCATGGTAAATTTAAAATATTCTTCTCATGCACATGTAACATATTATATATGAATGGTAAGTGTCCAAGTGACCTTTGGACTTCCATTTCCTTACATCTCTCTCTAATGTTATAAGTAGTAAATTTTTGGGATATTTTGGGTAGACTCTACTTGTTAATGGTGTGACCATAGCCAATTTTTTATTTTAATTTCTCTCGAAGAAATTAAAAAGTGAAATTTTTTACCTACATGTTGAATAATTGAGTATAGTTAAAAAATTTATTAATCTTCCCTAGTTAAAGATAGCCTTTTCTAGCATGTTAGTTTTGATTGTCCACCAAGTATGTAGAAGATTGATTGTTGTAGGTCATTTTTAGTGTTCCTTCCTTGTGTATGAGAGTTTTAGAAGTGTTTTATGAATATATTATCCAAATTATCATTGATTATCCCTCCTAAACATCAAATATAACTCTTGAACCTAACATATGAAACATTGATGTAACAATCTATCTTCAGTTGTGATTTAAGTGTGAAAGGAACTTGGATTTGATCTAAGAAGTATAATTTTAGTCAATATGAGTAAATTAAATATTGGTGCATCAAATTTTAGCTTTCTAAGTTTGTCTTCTTAACCCTTTTCAATCAATGTTAATAAGTGAGAGAGTGCTTCAAAGAGTGCATCAAGAGAACTAGCCCTTCTAAAGATTCATCTCACCAATTAATTACCCACATTAAGTGAGATGTTTAAATTATAAAACATGGATGGGGAGAGTTTATACATATCCTCAAAGGCATGACTACCTATACTAAGGTCTCTGGTTATAGGTTTATATTTAGATGCTTAGACTACAAATTTTTTAATGGAACTCTTTTCAACAAAATCCATGTATATTTTTATAGTCTTGACACCTATTGAAATCACATTACATTAGGTCTATAGGGTCCTTATGCCTATAATTTCTCATAGAAAATATACTTTTAAGAAATCCATACATAATCTTATTTGGTATAATTGAGCCTCTCATTCCCAATAATCACCTTGATAATCTTTTTGACACTATAATATAGTGTTATTATGAGATCTATGATGTTCCTTATTCACTTGATGACCTATTGATCTTCATAACATTCACCTTTATGATTGTATATATAACTATCTCCCTAGTAGGCCTGTATGATATATGTTTAGGATTGTTAGGCTTGAATGAGTTTCTCTAACCTAAAATTATCCTCATTCACTAAAATAAAAATTTATGAAATTTTACACATAGGTTATATATATTAATATAAATAATAATACACCCATAATTAACATAAAATACATATTTTATTCATGAACATATTGCAAGTCTATAGGTGAATAAGTTTAATGAGTGTATGCTTGCAAGTGGAAATTTGTGTGTGTTTATTAAAATATAAAGTTATCATTTTCTCACTATTTAAGGATTTATAAACATTATGAAATACATATTTTATGGTTTCAACACCTTATTAGTGTTTTTATGCTCTCATACAACTCTCCACCAATAGACCTTCATCATTAAACTACTATTTTATTATTTTTAGAATACTAGAGTTATATTCCTAAATAATAAAGGGGGTGAGTAATGTAGATCAGTAAATAAATATGCAAGAATTAACTTACTAATCTATGTAGATATATTATATTTTTAACTTTTTTAAATATAGTAGGAAGTGAGAGAAATTATAACTTAGATTATTTTGGTTGATCTGGACTAAGACAAGGTTTCATACTGGATGAGTAGGATTGAGAAATAGTTAGAAATAGGACTCGATATTTAATTTCTTTATTGGCTAGGAGTGCCAAAAAATAGTACACCCTATTATTCAGCATTGTATTCATATTCTAGCACTATTATCCTAAGGCTAAAATATTTCTAGGTTCTATTTAGAATACCTATGTTAACCTATCACTAAAATTTTGGGTTTTGGGACCTTGAAGAGCTTTCTATGTGCCTATTTTAATCTTCAAAACCCTTATGAGCTCCTAGTTCTTGAACATGAATACAAACTTGGGAAAGAGAGAGAAGGGGTTAGTGTGTAAAGGATACATTAGATGCAATTCAAACCTTGTGTGGGGGTATGCTACTTACATACTAATACTCTAAAGAGGGATCAAGATAATTTAGTTCTCCCATTGAAGTGCTTGGTGTAATTTATGTATGATAAATGAAACTAGAATATAAAATTGGATGTGATTTAGATAGCTAAGGACTAGTGTAATGAATTGAGTAGGCTTTGAAACAATATTGGAAGGTTGTGTTCAAATAATAGGGAAGAGTACTTGAGTGTATTTACTTGTAATCTTAAATCTCTCTTTTAAATGAGTGTCAACCCTTCTAAATAGACTTTGACTATAATTTAATAGGGAAATAGCTGATCATGGGTTAAATGAATTCATGTTAGGTTAACAAGTGAAAATATAAAGAACAAAAAGAATTTGATCATTAGGACAAAAAATGAACTTGGACAACAATGCTAAATTAGGACACCCTGAGTTTTAGTGCTCCTATCAAGGTTAGACTCTGTTCTCATAAGGGGATGAGACCTAGGGGATGGATTGAGGATTGAAAGAGTTTATTGGGTTTAAAAATTCTAAGTCCATAAAGAATTGGATGACTGGTAATTAGTAAAATAAGTAGCCTAGAGGGGTTGTGTGAGATAATAGGAGGACCTATGGATTAGGTGTCTTAGCCATACTAAATTTTTACAATTTCACATTTTACATGACTACATTTGCCTCCTTTATTCTAGTGATGTAGAAAAGTGATATACTAGGATAAGGGAAAATAGAAATCATACCTAATCATACTAATAGGGGTGAAGCTCATGAAGCTATATGATAATGGATGTGCATAGAGAGAGTACACTCTAAATTGAGATTCTATTGTGATGTTATAATGTGTTGGATGATGATGAGTAAGTGTTGAATCAAGAGTAATATCATGAATGGATCTGAGTGTTCAATTCCCTAGAAAGTGGCTCAAGAATGCAAAGTTTGGTCCTTTGGATCCATCATCACCAACTAAGTGAAGTTAAAAAATCATTCATGTGTTAATCAATGTCTAGACTATGTGTCCAATCTCTCTAAATAGGTGGCTCAATAATACAAAGCTTAGCTAGATGTTTGGCTTCATCATTGCCCCATGAGATGAAGCTATGAAGTGATAGTAGTATAAAATAGATGTCATATGAGATAGATCTCAGATCCCATGGATGCTCTATAAATCTGACAATGTCATGTGTATAGCTTGAATATATGCTAGAAACTAGGCCATTCATGGCCATTTTGAAAGATGGAGGTTAGACTTGTATGAAAGCCACTCCAAAACTAATGTACTAGGATTATATGAAAACCAACTCAAGAACTTGGGTACTCAAAAAGGTAAAATTGTATGGAATTTCAACTTGAATGTGATGCTAACCACTTGCATATGGAGTAAGGAATGTAACTGCTAAGAATGCTTGGAATAAACTAAAACTTGGAAACAAAATAAGATAAATGTACCACACACATTTCCCCTAATTATTGATGTCTAGAGCATATATTCTAATATAGAAATAATGAAAATGTACTAATCTAAATTATAAGTGAGAACCATCATGTCTTGTATGATAACCCCCTATATCTGAAACGGTTGTGCTGAAATTGATGAATTTGACTGATATAGAAGTGTAAAAATTATCCCTAAAATAAATTTTTTGACTATTTTTGGAAACCTTGAGTGTTTTCCTACCAGGACAAGATCACTAAAATTTTTACACCCTTGTGGTTGGTGTTACTATTCATTTTCAACACTGTTATCTACTATGAAAACTAATTATTGATCTAAAATTGTAACTATTTTTCTATCCTAGTTTGATTTATTTAACTTCTAGATTCTATACTATGTTATAAATGTTGCTATTCTAATTTTTATGAGGTTTGATCTTTGTGAAAAACCCATGTTTGATGAGCCTACAATGACTACCCTCAGATTAAAAGAGTCTTGCAAGTTTGTTAAATTGTATAGATTCAATAAATAACATTGAATATTTGACAAGATATTTCAAGATATAGAAATATTTTAATTGATAGATTGTTAGATCAATAGGGGTATGCCTAGATAGATATAATAATGTGAAATCATGCATAAAGTACTAGACTAGAACTAGAAATGATATATATTATTTATTTGTTGTTAGTAAGCATGGAGGGATAGAGCATGATGTCCATCATGGCATCCAAGAAAGCAAGGTAAATGCATGATATGGATCATGGTATTGCACATAATGAGAATAAAACAAATCAACAAATAAAAAAGAAATGTATAAGGATGGCCAATGGGTCATTAAAATAAGGGATATGTATACATGTACTACAAACTAGAAGACAAGAAGGGAAGGCATGTTCAAATTCCACATACACATACAAGAAAAACAAGAAAAGGTGGAACATAGGACATAGACACATAGAAGAGGATAAACAAAGGACATTGGCAAATGTCCTAAGGCACACACATGAATATAAGTAAAGGACAATGGAAAATGTTCTAATACACAATTAGGAGATAAGGTGGAATTGAAAATGCAATCACACAAGCTATGATAAGCAAGTAGAGAAAGCATATAAGAAATAGATAGATACAAACACATCTAATTAATCAAAATAAATATCAGAGTATGAAAAACATGTTTAGTACAAGACTAGGTAGGTGTTAAGAGATACATAAGTGCTAGATATTAGTGAAATGTTGAGATAGTATTATGTGTAAGATATAAATTAATGTACATTAGTATGATAACTCAAAGTGTGTAGTATAGGAATGAAATAACCTAGATGGTGTAGTTATGTAGAAGATACCCCTAGTGGGTATGTATATCAATGTGTCTCTCAAATTTAGAAGTTGGAATGCCCCCTCAATGGGTAGAATGAAGCAATCAAGGTGCTTGATGTCAGTACACACACTCAAAGAAGATGAAGTAAAGCATGGAAATGTATAAAATTGACATACAATAACATGAAATAGTGAATGTAAGTCCTAACATGATAGTAGTAATGTAAAGCATGGATAATACATACAATCAAAATGTTTTTGGTATTTTGATAAATTTGAATGTTTTTGTATTTTCAAATATTTGAACTATGTAAAATCAAGAAGGATAGACTATGTACAAAAATTTGAAAAGGAACTATGTAAAATCAAGAAAAAAGAAACTATGTACAATAAATTGAAAAGGAACTATGTAAAATCAAGAAAAAAGAAGATATGTATAAGTAATACTGTGAATAAATGATACTAACTAATGAGTCTCATGAGAGACTCCTTATCATGTTGTCCTGTATCAAGAAGAAGGATCATGCATGATCATGAAGAATGATGGAAATGATGATAATGTGGCTCTAAAATATATAGATGTTGTAAATGCTCTAAAATCTTTGTAGTGGAAAACAATTGTGGGGTCCCCTTGTAACTTTGAGAAGTAGTTGCAAATCTAAGTCTCTTAGGGACCCATCTGGTAGTAGGAGAATCTCTCTAAACATGTGCTCTATGTGTACATGTATGAGATCTCAATGAGACTACCCTGGGTGTGAATATTATGGCTAGAAGTTGTCTAGAATCCTAAAGCTATGAAGGTGTGTGAACTCTCTATGCTAATGATGAAGGTCTTGATTGTGGCTGAATTTGTACTAGAGAAAGAACTATAATAGGTGAAGGAGCTTAAACTAGATTGGAAAGGGTATCAACCTAAGTGAAAAATCTATAAGCATGGGTGTAATAAACATTCCTATCTTTGTAAAATTGGGTGATATCATGTATCACATAATCTACTATAGGCATAAAGCTAAAATTAGGTACAGGGTAAAATCTAGATGAACCAAGTTTGAAGAGATGAGGGATAGATCTAACAACTAGTGTTTGCTTGTCTTTAGTAGTGATAGGGAAATAATTAAAAGTACCCAAAGAGTTAGATATATCTAAGTAGAAAATATGTATATAAATATGTTTATAAATAACATTCCACATGATAGATAGAAAAGAAGGGATAAAGAACATGGAATTGTGCATTAATGCATAGAAAACTTTGACTTGAATCATGACATTTCTCATATGTTTTGTAAGATAGTCTTGAAAATTTATCCTCATGAGAGAGAGAGAGAGAGAGAGAGAGAGAGAGAGAGAGAGAGAGAGAGAGAGAGAGAGAGAGAGAGAGAGAGAGAGAGAGAGAGAGAGAGAGAGAGAGAAAGAGAGAGAGAGAGAGAGAGAGAGAGAGAGAGAGCATGATTACATTTAGAACTTTGATATGTGATATGACATCTATAATGTGTTTAGCATGATAAAATTGAGAAATTTTCCACATGATAGATAGAGGGAAAGTTATAGAAAGCATTAATTTATGCATGAATGTATAATAAAATTTCTCATTTGATATGAAATTTCTAATGTGTTTAGTAGGATAAGCTTGAAAAATTTTCCACATGAGGAATAGAAAAAAAATGATAGAGCACATGAATTTTTTCAGAAAGGCATATAAATTTTTGACATGCAACATAATATTTTGAATGCATTTATCAAAATAGGTTTGGTAATTATTCCATATGAGAAAAAGAGAATATGCAAAAATAATTTTGAAGTATTGTGCATTTTTTGTAATGAAGTTTGTAATATCATCCCATATAATGAAACATAAAAATGAAATGCAAAGGATGAAGCTTTTTACTAATATATGATATACTTCATCATTAATATACATGATAGGGCCCACTATGGTTTCCTTGTTATTTTTAAGAAATTTAATAAAAATTTGTACATAATCAAGAATAATTTTTGTAATTTGATTATGGATGTAAGGTGATACCTCAAGAAGTAAAATAGGAGCTAGTACATGTAACTAGGGATTTTTCAAAAATATTTTTTCAAAATACTATGAATTTTTAATGTTGAAATTTGATTTTCCTAGTTTTATATGCAACTAAAATTTCAAACAATGATGTGAAAAGTACTAGAAAATAACTAGGAGTTTAGTTGATGTAACTAGGGTTTTGAATGATTTTTTTCAAAATTAGTGCAAAAATTCAAAAAAAATAGACAAAATTTGTAGAATTTTGCTTGAAAAATTTAGGAAAAATTAAAAAAAATCTCTAAAATTAGCAATATATTTTTCATAGTGTTTGAAAAGTGATGTTATGTAAAAAGGACCTAGTATGTGCAAGCTAGGGTTTGAAAAAATATGTGATATTTTTGAAATTAATTGGTAGATTTTTTATTTTTAAATTCAATAAAAATATAGAAATTATGGAAAAAAATTAGAAATAATTATCCCTAGGGTTTATAGGGTTTTTGTGCAAAAATTTAAAGTCAGGTTCACCAAATCTTTTATTATTTTTAAAATATTAGAGTTATATTACTAAATAATAAAGGGAATATGCAAAGTTAATTAGTAAATAAATATGCAAGAACTAACCTATTTATTTGTGTAAATAGATTATATTTTTACCTTTTCTAAATATAGTAAAATGTGAGAGAAATTAGAACTTAACTTATTCCATCTGATCTAGACTGAGACAAGGTCTCATAATGGATTAGTAGGAATCATAAATAGTTGAAAATAGGTCTCTAGATTTTGTTTCTTGATTGGAAAGGAGCATCAAAAATAGGACACCCTATTGTCTAACATTATAGTCCTATTTGATCACTTTTGTCCTAAGGCTAAAATATTTTTGGGTTTTGTTTAGAATGACTATGTTACCCTGTCACTAAAATTTTAAGGTTTTGGACCTTGTGAATATTGTTTCATGCCTATTTTAATCTTTAAACCCCTTAGGAGCTCCTGGTTCTTGAACTTGAATGGAAACTTTGGAAAGAGAGATAAGGGATTAGTGTCTAAAGGATATGCTAGATGAACTTTAGATCTCATGTGTGGGAATGCTGCCTACATACCAATACTTTGAAGAGGGATCAAGATAATATATATCTCCTATTGAAGTTATTGGTGAAATTTGTGTATGATCAATGCAACTAAAACGCAAAATTGGATGTGCTTCAGTTGGATAAGGACTATTGCAATGACTTTTAAGATTTAAAATAATGTTAAAACATTATGTGTAAAGAATAGGGAAGGTTACTTGAGTGTACGTACTTGTATTATTGTGTATCTCTTGTAAATGAGTGCCAACCCTTCTAAATGGACTTTTAATGGCCTTTTATAAGGAAATAGATGATCATGGGTTAAATGAATTCATGTTAGGCTGACAAGGGAAAAGATAAGGAACTAGAAGAATATGACCATTGGGACCAAAAATGAAATTGGAAAACAACACCAAAATTAGGACACCTTGAGTTTCAGTGCTCCTATCCAAGTTGGGCACTATTGTTTTAAGGGGATGAGACTTGGGGCAGGGGGGTGGATCTGGGCCTAAAAGAGTTGCCTAGTTCTGAAATGGCTAAGTCTAGAAAGCTTTGGATGACTAGGAATTAGTGAAATAAATAGCCTAGAAGGATTGTGTGAGCCAAAAAGAGGACCTATGGAGTAGGTGTCTTATCCATATTGAAGTTATAAAATTTCACATTTTACATGACTACAACTACACACATGCCTATATGGTCTTAATTACTTAAATATCATGACTAAGCTACCATGACTGAGATTCTAAGAATATTCTTGTTGATAAAGGATTTTAAAAACTCACATATTGTCTTAGTGAATTTATCAACACCTATATTGAGCCTCTAGGTCTCATTCATTCTCAATAAACCAACTTCTATCACCATATAACTAGTGCTTACTCCATTTTTCAAATAAAGTCCTATATATGCTTATTAAGTATCTTAACTGAGCCTATTAATTTGATTGTTTTTTTTTCTCATTTACCCACACTCACTCAATATCCAATACTTATTTATTATCCTTATATTTCATTGGTACCTTTAATGTAAACTTTGATTTATATTCTAATGATTATAATGTTCTTTCTCTTTAATTACTTGAGTGGCTCTGCGAGTGTTGATATTGAGATGATACCTTATCAAGGTTGAGGTTAGGTTTATTGGTCTAAAAATTTAATATAATTAAGCTCATTCACAAAACTTAAACATCAAATAAGTATCTTCTTATGCCTTTAATCTATCTTTAGAGATCATCTCTACAACCTTCAAGAATATAAAAATCTTTCCTTACAAAATTGACTATTAGATGATTAAAATGAGTCCTTATAAAGTTATTTAAACTAAATATGGGAGTAAAATAGAGTTTAAATACCATTTCAATGATTCTTACTAAATTTATATCTCATATGCACATTGTCAAATGTCTTCCATGTTGACCTAAGGCTTATGTTGTTCAAGTTTTGTCAAGCCTACCTGTTGGTTATCTTTAGGTGTCTTGAGCACTATTATTTGAGTTAAAACCTTATATTATGTAATTTATACCTATCAAAGTGATATAAAACTACATTTCCCTCATGGTATAATATTTTCTAATTCAAAACTTGATGCACATTTATGTATTTTCATAGTAAATGCAAACATGTAGGTTTTCATTTCTCATGTTCTAGGTCTTTATATGATACAATTTTGGTATCTTGAACTTGAGAATATATATCCATTATATCCTTTAATTAATTATGATACAATTAATTTCATATATTCTTTAAAATTCAATACAAAACCTCTTCAACTCACTCTTATGTAGGCAAACCTCATAACATAGTCAATGGGATGAATACTAGAAGGTCAGTTAGACAAGTTAGTATGAGTGGAAATATTGTTGGATGGAATTTAATGGATTTTTATTATGGTGAAACACATTTAAAAGAATTTATATGTGTTGAACCCTATGTAAAAACTTTCAACCTTAAGTTTAAAACCTGTAAATTATGCCAATGTGGAGATTTCTTATCTTCTTTAGCCCATTTATGCCAAGTAAGGTTTGGAGAGCCATAAATTAACTTTGTATTATCCTTTTAAATAATTAATAATTGTTCTCATTCATTTAACCATCTTAAAATTACCATTTTTAGGAGAAATAATGAGTGTATGGGGTTAACCAACAATTTTAGACTATCCTACCTTCTTAACAATTGTTCATAAAGGAGAGGGGATAGAATTGATGAAAAATTCCAAAAAAAATAATATTAATAGTGTATAAAATCAAAATAACATGGTGTGCATGAATCAGTCCTATATTGGATAAGATATATCACACCTACACTTCTAATTGGGGCACACACTTGTTAAGTGGAAGCATGACCAATATGAGGATCTGCTAGACCTAATTAGGGGATAAATTATATCATCTGTCACAACACATCATGCTAAATAGGGTCATAAATCCTATAGTCTAACAAAATCACACAATAACCCTAAATTATTCCTCTAGTTTCTATATTCACTTATGAAAATAAACAAGAAAGTAAACTAATCTAATAACAAGAAAAGTTAACTAATCTAGTGCTCACCAAAGATTGTGGCATAAAGTGGGGGTTAGAGCAAAACAAGTAAATAAAAAATAAACTAAACATGTATAGGATAAATATACTCACATCAATGTATATATAATCCTAATACATGGAAAAAAAGTATACATATTTCATTATCTATCTACTATTACAATGGAGAAATAAAGTTATGACTACATACCTCTAATTATGAACCTATTAATTCTCAACCTCTACCTTGGATAATGGTCATTCACAAGATAATTTTGTGTCTTATAAGGACAACCAAGATAAATAATATCTAGGCTACATGACCTACCTAATAATCTAAAATACTTCTCAACTAGACAATATCAGAGATCCAAAAGAAAGTATTAAACCCTAAAGCTTTATCCCTCAGGTAGAATGGTCAATAAGTAGATGTTTGTTCACACTTCTTTGCTTAATTCAAATCTCTTATGAAATGGTAAGGAATGACCTTGTATATATAGTAGTATCTAACCTTAAAGACTTTTGGACATGTTTAGGTTGACTGGGTCAACCTAGAACATTATTGGGCTAATGCCTGAAGTTTATGTTAGGTCAATCAGGATGTAAGGTAACAAGGAAAGGAAAAGTATGCCCAAAGTAAGCTAGGTTGACCAAGTCAACCTAGCTTACTAAATAGGTCAAAATGGAAAAAAGGTAATAAATGAGGGATAATACATGACAAATGGTGGGAATATATAGGAAAGAGATAAATAAGCTTAGGGTTCAATGTTTTAGGAGGCAAGAGTTTAGATAACAAGTGATAAAAGGAACAATAATCTTACAAAGCACCAATGGTGTACCCACCCCTTTCTTGGTGCACCCCTTAAGGCATGCACTTAGAGATAGTGATACATAATAGGTTCTTGAAAGATATGAAGTGTCATTAATTAATAAAAGTGTGAACACGTTATGTGTATACATATACCCTAGCTAAAGCTCATCACGTGTCACATAAGTGCAACAAAAGATGGTGTTTTGGGATAGAATATAATGACACATAATGTTAATGCTAAGTAAAGTGTATTAAGAAGAAAATAAGATAAATTAAAGGATAGAATTGAAAAACACATACCCTTAACTTACCTTAGTGCTAGAGATAAAGAAGAAGACTACAAAAAATTGAAGGTATCCAATGTAAAGCACACTAGGCAAACCTATACAAATTAGTGTAAAAATAGCCAAAAATCAAAAAAATTAGAAGATAGGCATATAATAGTGTAAAATAATCTCTATGTAATCATGAATCTAACACATTTTATGGTTTATAAAATGGATGAATAGAAATAAATATATTATAAAAAGAAGGAATATGAAGGAAAATAGATGAAGAATTTGAGTTGCTAAAAATTAGTTTTAAATATGAAAAGGAGAATTCATTATGTTATTTTACATTGTAAGATGAGAAAAAGAGCTATAGAGAGAAAAAAATCTATAATGGTGAGGGAACTACATACTAGAGAGAGCTTGAGGAATGAGAACGAGTGCAATATAGGTATGCATCTAAGAATCTCAAACCAAATTTTGAAATTTGAAATAAATTAGGTGAATTTTGATAAAATTTAATTTTAAGCATTTATATATGATAAAAATGAACAAAATTAGATTATAAGGGAGGGAAATGGGAAAATGGGAAATAGGTTGGAAGGAATTAGGGAAAAATATATAAAAATGCAAGCTTTTAAAAAAATGTGCTAGGTCGGTACACTAAAACCTACTAGGTCAACTAGGTCGACCTAATAGAGTAAATTAGGTTAAAATCCATGTGGTCAATCTAGAGGGTATAGGTCGACCTAGCACATTATAGAAGCCAAAAACTTAATGTGAGGTATATGTTTGGTTGTTAAGGAATAAAATGGAAACTTATCACCAAATAAAGGAAGATAAGAAAGAAAATAAGAAATCTGGAGAAAAATAGGATAAAATGGGAATTTTTTTTGGTCAAACTAGGTTGACCAAAGAACTAGAGAAAGCATGAAAAAGTGTGTAGAAAGATGAAAGAGATATAGAATGATCTAAAATGATGAAAGAAGGGCAAGGAGGACCAAAATAGGATAAAATAGATAAAAATGAATAAATTATACTTGTTTATGATTAAAAATAGAATGTATAAAGAATATATAGTGATTATATGTGACATAGAAGAACTAATACATCCTTTGTTATTTCTTAATTATAGAGATGGTTATAGTTTTAGAGATTGATATATGGTTCTTGGATACCAAACTTGTTTGAGATATTGATAGACAAATATAGGGCTACACTAATATCCATAGGTCTAGGAGGGATAACAGATATGTGTAGGATACCCCTGAGTATAGAACTATTAGTCATGCTCCTTGGTTATTGGGAATGACTGACTAATACCTTCAGATGAGAGGTGTATGGGGATATTATAGAGGTGGATATCACACTATAGAATGTATATTCCATCTTGGGCTACCTATGGTAGGAACACCAGTGACCATAGGAATACCAAATAGCAGAGAGGAGAGGAGAGGCTTAACCATGTGGGGTGTAGGCTTAGAGATGATATTTCCAAGGTGGAGAGTGAGCATGGATGATATATATATATATATATATATATATATATATATATATATGTATGTATATATATATGTATATATATATATATATATACATATATATATATATACATATATATACATATATATATATATATACATATATATATATACATATATATATATATATATATCTCATAGATTCTAGATCTTTGGAAGGTGGTGATAGGCCTTGTGACATAGTGGGTGCTCTGTCACAAGTTGGATGGTAAGGTAACACTATACATGGTATCCTTGAGTAGGATGATGCTTGAGGAGGGGGTGTTTTATTATCTAGGCTCTATCATCTAGGTCTATCTCATCATGATCTATATGAGATGATAATTAGAGGGAAGAAGACTATGGGACTGATCATATTATTAACAACATGGATATGTGAGATATTTTTTATGTATTGCCTAGCTGGGTTGCCCCATGTGGTCAATGATAGGTCACCTTGAGTGAAAATATGGTGAGAGGACTAGGTAGTGTGGGTTATGACCCACATGCTAACACTAAGAATGGTGAGATGTACCAACATAGTATGGTGATCATATGAGTAGCTAGCGACTACCTGGGAGAGTTGGCACATAGTTAGACCATTGCTAGAGAGGAGAGAGGTGATAAGACATTATACATGGTGGAGAGAACCACATCTAGTGGCATGGGTTCCATGATAAATGGGTCTATCTCATCTAGCAAAATTAATACTCATGCCCAAGTAGTGGACTCAACATTTTAGGGAGCCATGAGGGAAGAGGGGATTTAGACCATTGATAGTGAGGCTAATATTAAGGTCACATTGAGAGTGACCATGGACTGGTCAAGCATGATGAGGGGTAGAGTAGGAAGAGGTAGAGGTAGTGATACTAGATGTACCACCATTAGCTCAATAGATACATGGCATTGATATAGGTAAGATGAAAGAGTGGAGATCATCATCATCTGTGGTGATTCAATAGATGAGCCCTAAGAGACATATATGAGTGAGAGACTTCTCAAGCATAGGCTAAGATGGATGCGAGCCATGACAATTGAGTTTAAGTTGAAGAGGTGACCTATATAGGAGGTCATGTAGATGGGGAGACTATGTTAGGTGGTCATGTCAATGGACAGACCATAGTAGTCGAGACACAAATAGGTAAGAAAAATATGATTGATTTATTGCGTAAGCTTTAATTTAAAAGATATATAAATAGATATTGTGATATATTATAGTGATCTAATATACATCTAGTGTGATTTTGAAGGTGTACCTAAGGATGAGGAGGGAAAATGGGGGTCCCTAGTTAGAGGAGCACTTTATGATGTCATAGATGAGACTCTATAGCCATACAACCCTATGACACTAGAGGATCTGAGTGTACCATCTACCCTAGCTTAGGTGAGTTTGTTTAGACTATCAATAAATACCACAAGGTAGATATGGATATATATAGAGAGGGCACAAACACCAGTAGAGATGGGTGCAAGAGAGAGGTAGGCTTGATAATCCCTATCTGATGAGAGAGTAGCACATCTAGAGATAGTGACATAGATGATGTAGACCCAATTGATGTAGGCACATGCAATGACCCGTACTAATTGGGTACAGGCACATGTATAGATATCATGTTTATAGGGACACGTGGAGGGATTGAGATATTAGACTAACTTATTACAACATACTATTTGGAGGATTCAAACTAAGGCCTCAGTAGGTATTATGGCTAGGCCACAAGATAGATAGGATGGAGCCTAGCCCTAGAGCTAAAGCATTACTTATGGTTATATATGTTGTATCAAAATATTTATATTTATATATATATATATATATATATATATATATATATATGATGTATAATTTTTTCTTACCAATGTGATTATGTATGTTTTCTTTATGATGGTTATTATTATCATTTTGCTAGTTGTTTATGTGGATGCTTTGGATATATTTATTTCTAGCACATGTATTTATCTTTGTTGTATATGCTATAGAAAATATATGATATGTGGTTTCTTTTATAGAATTATGAGAAATACATGCACGGTTAAAAAGAAATAGGGAAAAATACTTGGAAAAATATAATCAATCAGAAATGCACTACAAACTAATTCAAGCTAGGAAATGTGTAATAACATGAAAAATAACTAAGTATAAACAACCAAGAAATGGAAAACAATATGGTAAAAAGGGGATTTGATTTCAAACCAAAGATGAAATATTTTTGCACCAAAATAAAACAAGTAAAATCATACTGTATCACATTGGGAAGTATGAAAAATAAAGTAATAAAATGGAAGGTATGCAGAAGGTCACACAAGGTAAAAAAACAAATGAAAAGTTGGTCTTAAATTTCGCAGACTAAATCAAGATAGGAAGTATGAAAAAATTCAAGAAATGATTGAAATATTACATGAACTCAAAAAATAATAAAATAAGAGGCAAAATAAAAATGATTAAGCATAAAACATACAAGTTTAAATTGTGAAGCCTGTCAAATGACGTGTAATTTCATAATCAATCGAATCAAATATCAAACTTGAGACATGTAATTTGATGGTGACTTGATTGTTGGAAATATTTGTGAGGAGGTTCAAGTCTTATCCATGGTCTTACACTATAACTCAATAAAGGAAACACCATATGGGCTGGAATAATTATGAACAACCAAGTACACAGGGAATAAGGGTAATAGGATAAAACACTCATAAATGAAAAACCCAAAAGGATGTCAAAACAACATTGGAAAGAAGAATAATATTGGATTGAAATGCAAAAGGGATGGAAATTTTGTGAGGAATTACTAGGTCTTATCCACAATCTTATGCTACAACTCACAAAATAAAAACCCAAGGGGTGTGATTAGAAAGCAAGACAATATTTCTCAAGAGGAAATATGAGGAAAGCGAATGAAAAAGTGAGTGTAAAAACAAAGACTTAGGCATATTAATAGAAGAACTCATGAGATGAGAGGCATACTAAGAACATGAGAAGACATAAAGTGATTAGTGGTTGTTCATGTACAAAGAAAACCTATCCCTATAGACACAAAGATTTATAGGTAGATAAGTGTGCTACTAAGATTAGCTCATGAAGGTAGATTGGTACAATGAAAAAGTAAAATGGACCTACCTCCCCATAACATATTCCCCACTCCTTAGGACCCCTTATAGAGCCATTGATTTACTAAAAATATTGGGTACTTACATGAGAAAGTAGGTAGCACTATAGATTTTTTTGAATTCCCCTATTCCAATCTACTAGCCTACCATTCCCTAAAGGAATTTGGCTCTATGTGAAGGCAACTATGAGTTTGAGTTTCAATTATAAATAGGAGATGTGCTTGAAATCACATCTTTTAGTGTGATTTGAATTGTAATAATATTAAATATTTTTGCATTTTGATATCATTGCCTTTTGTTTAAATGATTTAGATTTTAACTTTCTTTTGAATTTTTTTCTTAGATTCATCCTCCATATAGATTTGGAATGACCAAGCATGAGAGAGATATTGATACACACGAATGAGCTGTAGGATAAGGATAAAGGAAGCTAAGTAACCAAAGACAAAATACTGACTAAGACACTTAGGTTTGATAATGAAAAAATATGTGATTTCAAATCTCAACCATGCATATGCTTAATTTGTATAAAAAGGAAGAAAGGAGAAAGGGAGATCCACAGGTGGACCAATAAGAGGAAATAGTAATGAGAAAGACTATTTGCTAATTGATCACATGGTAAAAGTAAATAATAACCAAAGGGAATAGGTTAAATACAACAAAGTCACCATGAAAATTATCTATGAAAAAAAGGATAAGAAAATAAATAAGCATGAAGATACAAGGTAATAACAAGCTAAATATGGTGATTTTGTGAGGATTTGTCAGGTCATATCCATGATCTTAAAAATAAAATTGAAAAATAAATATCCAAGGGATGTAACAAGAAGAAAATAGAAATATAAAAAAATGATAAGGAAGAATAAACATATGTGAAAAAAGATATAATATAAAATTAACAATAAATATAGTACAACAAAGAAGATAATGATATAAGATAAGCAATAATTTGACACAGTGTCAAATGATATAATAAAATATAGAAAAGGAAATAAAAATGGAACACACATCCAATCTAAATATAAATATAAAGGTAGTGTGTATGTGTACATAATTACTAGTAAATCTATCCACACACATTATCAAAGACATTGGATAAATATCTATAAATATGGATACAAATTGCTACTAATGTGTCATCGATCATTGTTGAATACTAGGAAAATACTTCTTTTCTAATCTCCTCAATTGAAAAATTAGGAATACTTATTAGATCATGCTGAAGAGGGAAATTAGGCAAAGGATTATTAGACAAATGTGTGGGAACGAGATCTATGGAAGGAGGAATCATTAGTGGATAAATATCCATAGGAGATGTAATTATGGGAGAAGAATTGGGAACCTTATTGTGAGAATGACTTATGGCAAGAATAGTAGTTGGTCTATGGATAGCTATAAGATGATCCTTAAGATGTTATTTAAGGATATGACAATGATTAATATGTTGTGTGTTGCATTGATGCCATATACAATAATTCTCACCATACTTAGGTATATAGTCAAGAAAAATAATGAGAGGAGGTATGGTAGTGTCTATAGATGGGGAAGAAGGATGCATGTTATCAATATATTGTCCCAACTTATGATAATGGGTAGAAGAATGAGTATCTATCCCATGAAAGGAAAAAATATGCTTGTGAATATGTTTAAGAGGAAAACTCATAGAAGAATGTGTAATAAGTGTGGAAGAAGAGGGAGATGACTCATCACCCCATTTGGTGGGTAAAGGATCCATCTTAGGTAAAGGAATAAAACCATCATCAAGAGGAGGTGATGGTGGATAAGGAGTAGACCTAGTCTTAATAGGAAGAGAACTAGTGAAAAAAGCAAGAGTAGGCTCACCAATAGTGGAAGAAGCAATAATAAGTGGTTCTAACATAGGTTCCACTATGGGATGAGTGGGATCAATAAAATGTCTAAGAAGGGTAGCACTAACCTTAGGAATAAACCAATTATGGGAATCAAGGAACCTATAAAAATGGTAAGGGTTGGTCATAGCATGATCCATGAGCATAGTCTTATGGGGATCCTTAAAAACTAGATGTGTTGATGCCATCTCTACTTTATGATAAAGAGGAAAAATACAAGAATCAAGTAATACAAAAGTTGGAACATGAGAGGATGCATGAAAATACTCAAGTAAAGAAGAATGATAACACACAATCTCAACATCATGAACTTGGAAAAGACCACCTAATAAAAGATCATTTAAGGAATAGCCATTATCATAATCAGGTGAATGAAGATCAATGGCATAAATTTGAATAAATTTGTCATATAAATAATCATGGTGAATAAAATGACAAGTCTTGGATAAGACTATAGGAATATCATCATAAGGAGGTTTGTGTAAACAAGGTTACAAGGAAGCAAGAATTTACAAGATGAGATGAGGCATGATATTAGAAGTTTTGATATTGAGATTAATCTCATCAAGATCATCATCATAAACATATAAAAGGTTGGGAGGAATATTACCAATAATCTCAAGATTCACATTGTATCCTCTAGTTGAGTTGACATGAAAATTTAGATGTTACATCTAATGAAATGGAACATTAGGTAAAGGCTCAAGAGTAGGAATCTTAAAGACACCATGATATTAGAATTTTTAAAAATTTCAAGGGTTAGTATCTCCTTGAATCCTATAAATTTCTCTATTATGAGGGGATTTAACACATTGGTAGGTGGAAAAGGCAATAGCTCACATACGATGAGTCCATGGCCTACCAAGAAAGATGTTATAAGAAAGAGGGAAGTTAAAAATCATCACTTTCACATGAATGGTGATAGGTGGGATATTAATGGGAAGCGACACACATCTAAGAGGATGCATTTTACTTTTAACATATCCTTGGTAGGTGCTACATGTAGACTTAAGATCACATTCATAATATCCAAGGGTTTTAATGAAATCAACAGAAACAACACAAGTGTTAGAACCCTTTTCAATCAAAGCATGCTTAACTTGGATATCATTTATTTGGATGCTAATAAATAGGGGAGGATCATCTACATAAATTAGAATCTAATAAGGAATCATAGATGTGATGGGAAATTTTAATGAAAGATAAGCATTGATAGTTTTGTTAACATTGATGGACATCTCTTCACATTATTTCAAGATACTATCTTTAGAAATAGATAAGGCTACTTCTCATCCTATTAAGGGAGGATGGGGGACATTCATATCAAATAATAGTTTCATAAGATGGTTTTGATTATGGGGATATGTCCTCATGAGTTTAAGAAATGGAATTTGAGAAGGGAGATTAGTGAGTTCTACAATGGGATCCCACTCATCATAACCCATGAGAAGGTTGTTAGATATAGGCATGTAATGGTTAAGGAGGTCTTTAGAGGGAAGAGCTAAAGAGAATTGAATTTTGTATTGATAATAATGAGAATTTTTAGAATAGGGTTGTAAATCATGTTGAGATGATGAACTAATAGGTTCAACTTGATCTTGAGGAGTATAAAATTTGTTAATATAAGGTTGATTAATATTGGAAGGAGAAGATGATGGAAGAGTGGTGGAAATAACATGGGATGTGTTATCCAAAGGAGAATAATAAGTTAGATCTTCATCAAAGGTTATAATATCTTCTTTCCCTAATTCATTTAAATGAGTTGGAGAAGAATCTTAGATAACATGATATGCTTGAGAAGGAGACAGGGTGTAGATAGGTTGAGAATAGATGAAAGCTAATACTCTTTGCATATTATTTATGATAACCACATTTTATTTGACAATTGGTTCTACAAGACTTTATACATCATTAGTGGAAGATATGGGCTTTCCTTGGTTTTATTTAATTGGTTGATGAATAGGTAAAAGATCCTTATAAATAGCTAAATGAGCATTTGCTTGATTCAAGGCTTGAGCTTTATCATGAGTTTTATATCCATTAAATGAATTCTCAAAAGATTTTTGATGTTAGTATGTGATATAATCATGGTCAAAATTAGGTCCAAGAATAAAGTCCATATCTAAATTACAAAGCTATCTATAGGTCTCATGAGAATGACCCCAACTAGCATGAAACCAATAAAACTTGCTAGGGTCATACCAAGTTTTCATAGGATGAGTAGGGTCAATTTCATGAGGAAGAGGCCTAGGTATATGTTTAAGCAATTCATCTAAGGAAATAGGTTTATGAACATTAATGTTATTTTTTTAGAAATGAGGATTAGTAAATTATTGATAAGAGGAAGTTGGTTCTAAAGAAGGGGTAAGAACAATACCTTGAACATGGTGAATGTTATCATATGAATAAAAAAAACCATCACTGGTAACATTAAATTTTTTATTTTTGAGTAATATATGACAAATCATGGAAGGTTGGGGTGGCCCAAATTGATACATAAGGAAATATTATCTTTTAGCTTGATCAATAGCTTCTTCCAAAGTGCATGGAGAAAGGGTATAGACTCAATATTATAATTTGGGATAAAGAGCATTTGTAAAGAGATGAAAAAATTATCATTGGCCATGCTTTGTTCACATTTATTTCGTAAAGTATTACATTATTTTAAAAATGTTTGGGTAGTTTCATTTTTTATTTGCTTTCAATTGATGAAATGGGCCAAAGTGTTTTGAGGAAGATCACTAGTTTTGAATTCTTGTACTAAAGCATTCACTAAGTCTTCCAAACTAGTAATGGAATGAGGTCTATGTTGGTTGTACCAATCCAATTCATCACCTATGAGCGTCTTAGAAAGAATCTTGGTAGCGGAAAAGGTGTTTAATTGAGCCTAATATTTATAAATATTCCCAACTATTTTAAGATGAACAGAAGAATCAATTGATCCATTATAAGAGATTGTAGATGTTATACCTCCTATATCAATGTTGGAAATTTGAGTAGTGAGAGGTTAATTTTGTAGATTATTGATAGTTTTATTGATTAAAAGATGTTTGGGAATAAGATTTACCTAAGAATCGCAAAGAGGAGGGGGAGGAACACTTTGGTTATGTGTGCCCCAAGCCACTGGTTGCTATTGTGTTTGAAGATGAAGAAGGTGATTTTGAATTATCATCATTTGATTTGTGGTATGGGTTTGGAAATCATTAATTTGATTGAGAGTTTGAAATAGAAGTTGGTGAGTTTGACTAACATTATTAGAAGAGTTTTTGTTGCAATCAATGGCTTGGGTGCCACTATTGGTGTTATTGAGAGATTAAGATGAAAGATGAGAATGAGAATGAGAGGCACTAGTGGAAAATCTTACTTTTGTAGAAAAAGATGGAATAGTGAATGGAAGAGGGGAAGAAGCACTAGAAGCATGAGTGCCTTGGGTAGTAAAAAATGAACTAGTGGAAGGATTAAGGATAGTGGATCTTAAGAGAGGTCCACTATTTGTAGAAATAGCCATGGTAGTTGAGATACTAGGCATAGAGATATAAGAAAGGAAAGAAGAAAAAGCATGAGAATAAGTCATGATATAAGGGAGAGGTTTTTAATCAAATAAATTAGTACTAGCAAATCCATTTGACAATGTAGAATGTGGTGAATGAGGTTCATTGTCTTAACCACCAATCATGAGATTGTAAATGGTAGATGGATCTTTCCCTTTATATTGGGGAAACTAGTTAAAAACAAAAGAATTTTAGGAGTATACTCTAACTTAGGTTGGTTTTCTATTAGAAAATAAGAATTATGTTGCAAATAGGTATCATAAATAAACCAATAGTCCATTGTGTAAGTTACAATATGGATATTACTAGAATTTGTAAAAGGAACTCTACTTTGTCTATGATAAACCTTATGAGGATTATTGAATTAAATCATGCCTACTATTTTAAATTTAATGTTGTCACCCAATAGGAAATACATCATGAAAGAGGAAGGAAAGAAAGATGAGAAAACAAAAGATTCAAAAAATAATAGAAACAAAGCTAGGTCAACCTGATCAACCTGTGTAAAATAGTGATAATAAAGTTAGAGAGGGTCCATAGAATCAACCTAGTTCAGAGAGAAGAAGATAATAAAAAGGGAAAAGGCCTAAAAAAATTCTAGGTTAACCTGGTTAACATATTCTAGTGTATAAGAGTTGTAGAAACTACTAGGTCGACTAGGTTGACCTAGTACATTTGATAGAGGAAAAAAGTAGGGTTTGAGATAGTGTAAGGTTGATCTAGTCAATGTGGCACAATATATAGGGAAATAAAAATGCTTACTAATAAAATGATAAATGAAATGAGATATGCTTGTAGCTAGTCTATAAAAGTTAATACTAAAATGAAATACATAGTCAATAAAATTGATGCTAGCCAATTTCATTGGTACACATACATAACTTGTAATTTTGAAAGAAAATTATATATTAGAGTATAAATAGAGAAATATAAACTAGCCTTGGTGTTTTAGAGATGAAAAAAATAGGTAACTAACCTGTAACCTTAGAGAGAATTGGCCTAATCTACAGAATTGGGTCGAGTTGGTTGATCAAGTGAGATAGGAACCCATTTCAAAAGCTAAAAAAGTGTTCTAAGTTGACTTGGTAAACATATTAGATTAAACTAGATGTCTAGAAATGTGTTAAATCAAGATAGTCAATGTAGTTGACTAGACTAGAAATCTAGAAGCCTATAATCTAGAACCTACACTATAAATCCTAAATAGAAACCTACTACAAAGTGGTTGGAAATGTGTTAGGTCAACCCAGTCAACCTAGTAGGCTAAACAAAAATTCTACAAAGTGTTGGAAACCTATTCTAGATCAAGCTATTTCATCTAGTTGCCTATTCCTACACATAAAAAAATAGTTGGGTCAATAGAAATGAGCTAACAAGTCAAAACATATGATAGAAAATATGATAAAAAAGAATAAAGTGAGTCAAAAAAACCTTATAAGGGTTTAATTTCATGTTGGGTTCACTATAATGTACACAATCACAATTTCATGGCATGCATGAATCAATCTTGAATATGATAAGATAGATCATAACTACACTTATGATTGGGGTACGTACTTGTTAAGTAGGAGAATGACCAATATGAGGATCTACTAGACCCAATTAGGGGATCACTTATATTATCTATCACAACACATCATATTAGGTAGGGTTCCAAATCCTATTGTCTAATAAATTTCACAACAACCCTAAATAAGTCATATGGTTTCTATATTCACTTATTATGAGATTGTTGTAGCTTGTAAGGACAACTAAGATAAGTCAACTCTAGGATACATGACCTACCTAAGCATCCAAAAAACTTATCCACAAGAGAATATCAGAGCTCCAAAAGAAAGTATTGAACTCTAAAGCTTTATTCCTCAAGTAGAATGGTCAATTTATATATGTTTATCTCAATTCTTCACTTAATTAAACTCTCTTATGAAATGGTAAGGAATGACCTTGTATATATATTAGTATCTCACCCTAAAGACTTTCAGACATGTCAGTTGTGCTAGGTCGATCAAGTTGACCTGGCACATTATTAGACTAATACCTAAAGTTTATGCTAGGTTAATTAGGATGCAAGGCAACAAGGAAAGCTAAAGTATCCCCAAAATAAATTAGGTCAACCAAGTCAGCCTAGCTTACTAAATAGGTCAAAAGGGAACAAGATAAGAAATGAGGGATAAGACATGACAAATTGTGGAAATAGATAGGAAAGAGAGAAATAAGCTTAGGGTTCAAGGTTTTAGGAGGAAAGAGTGTATATATCAAGTGGTAAAAGGAAAAATAATCTTACAAAGCACTAAAGGTCTGCCCACCCATTTCCTAGTGCATCCCTTACGACATGCAATTAGAGAGATTGATAATCGATAGGTTCCTAAAAGATATGATGTGTCAGTAATTAGTAAAAGTGTGAAAATATTATGTTTATACAAACATGACCCCCTCCTTTAGAAAAAATCATAGCCTCCAAATCTCTCTCTCTCTCTCTCTCTCTCTCTCAGCTATACTAACCACATGAAAATATCCATTATGAGCCTTCAAAGAGAACAATGGAGAATAAGAAGCAAGTTTTTAACTTTTAAGACCTATGAGAGATTTAAAATCATGGATAAAACCTATATAATAATCATAGACACTTTGAAGGGATTTTCACCTTAAAGTGAATACACCAAGGCTATACAAACTCATAAAATTGCCTTTTTTGGAGGAAAAATTGAACTATTCAAATGTGTACACCATTATTCTAACTTACTTATGAAATTAATACATTAATAACTTATTTTTTAAGCCTTGAAAAGTTAAATGGTATGTATAATCCATCTTTAGCATCTTATAAATGTACTTAAATCCCTTAAAATCATCTTCAAGTGCAAATAAAGCTAATGTATATTGGATGACCTCATGTAGAGAGATTATATCAATCCAAGATCTTCCAGGACTTCAATTTACCTATTCACCATCTTATTCAATGATCTATAGAATGATAGTGCCTTGATAAGGATTTATTTGGCTATAATGTAAACCTAAGTTTCTCCAAAAACCTTTAACTTTGCCAAAATACCTTAACCTTATCAAACATAATTATAAATCTTTAAAGCAAGTGACTAAGTGAAGGGAATTGAATTGATAGAGTGTAAACATCTTGACACATCATGACATAGCCCCATGACCCATAGACTTACTTTTAAGGCATTAAATTTTTTGAATAAAGACACCACCTTAAACAATGTTAATAAGACCTTACAAAGACCACTTGAAGTCTATGAAAGCATGAAAAATCTATGAGCAAGATTTTAGAATCATGAAAATAAAAGTTTCAAATTAGAGGGGTGATAATTTAACCTATGAGGTCAAACTTATCAATATTAAAAACCTAACATATGGAGAGCAATATATTCAAAATCCATTACTTGTGTTATTTCTATCTACTAAAAGAGAGGAGAAAAGTTAGAGATACTTACCTTGAAAATGAACCCATTAAACTCTACCTATCCCTTGGCTAAAGGTACTTTGTAAGAGGTTGTTGTGGTTCTTAAGGATTACTAAGAAATTCCAAAACATCCAATACTTTTCCTCAAGTCAAGATTATTATCCAAGTGTA
Source organism: Torreya grandis (assembly GCA_037957365.1). NCBI lineage: Eukaryota > Viridiplantae > Streptophyta > Pinopsida > Cupressales > Taxaceae > Torreya > Torreya grandis. Next base: position 3,150,547 of record JARHVA010001476.1, on the reverse strand, counting down.
AATCCTAAGCTATAACTCTTCAAGTATAATGATAGAAGATCATATTATAAATAAGCACAAATTAATAAATAACTCTTGATCTCTAAGAAATGGTGAAATCAATGTGTATATATAGCTGAATGTAACCCTAAACCTTTTCTAAAGTTTGGCCAATAGGTTTGACCTAATAAAATATGTATCATTATTGACAAAAAAATTAGGTCTTGGTCTAGGCTCATTAGGGGCTGACCTAGACCCTTAAATGAGTTTTATTAATTAGAGTATAGGGTTGACGGGGCTGAAAGTTTATTGTAAACTATTGGAAAGGGTTTTAGGCTAGGTAATAAATAATCAAGGTGGAAAATGAATAGAGGAGGGTGAAAAAGAGGATGCAAATCTTAGGGGAGTGTTATTAGGAGATGTTTGGATTGATATAAAATGTTAGTATAAGGACAACAATCCTATGAAGCATCAATGGTATACCTAACCCTTTCTTGATGCATCATTTAAGGCATTCACTTATAGAGATTGAGACTTGGTGGGTTTATATAAGAGAGAAAACATCAGTAATTGATAAAGTTTGAAAATATTATGTGTATACACTATATATGCTAAATCACAAATTAATTTATGTAAATGAAAAAAACATAACATCCATAGGTCTTTACTTTTACATTTTTATGAAATATTCTATTAGTTGTATTTTTTAATATATGAAATCATGATAGTCAAGAAATAAAATAACACATCCAAGGGATTTGGATAATTGAATGATGGATCTAGTGGAAAATTATAAATATTTGGGTATATAATCTTGGCAATCTCCCATAAATCATCATCATTTTTTTCATGACCTATGTGATAAATAAATCCAAGTGTGCATATATTTATCTCTATGTCATCATCTATTTCCACATGATGTCTATATTCATTCTCAATAAATATTTAATAGTCAAAGGATTCCTTCTACAATGCTTATAATTTTGACATATTTGACCTTGATTTTGATCCCTATCAGGTTGGGGCAAGGGTTGCATAAGATGAATAGTGTATTTATACTTATATTTATAAATTTATTGTTGTAGTGTTGAACATGTATTAGTAGCATGCCCTATTATTATATGAAAATGAAAAAATGGTTTTACCTTATTTGATTTTATGTTAGTAGATCTATGCATTATTTTTGGCAAGGCAATTAATTCCCTATCAATTAACTTATGTAACATCACATGTGCTATATCATGTACTCTGTTATCTTGTATTATAATAACTAGATCTATATCCATGAGCTCCACATTATTTATTGAATCTATAAATGGTGATTTTTTCATAAATGTAATACATTAATCTATGTATTGTTCCCCCTTATCGATGGTAATTTTATATTTGATAAAGATATTAATCCATGGCATACCTACTAAACTAGTATTTTGTATATTATTTATATTTTAATAAATATTATTTACTTTATCAACATCTAAAATCTTTATCTTTCGTTTATTTGTGTTTATTGAAATGATTGCCTTTGAATCATCTTTGTATTTACTTGGGCTAACTAGTGAAAACATAAACCACATAAGTAATCATAAATGTTCTTTTGCATTGCATTTGTATCATCATCATAATTAAAATTAACACCATCATTAACATGAATGAGAGATGACTTATGGGTAAAAACATTGTGTATAATTTTGATTTGATGCATTTCAAATCACCATCTATGATTCATCATTAGGATATTTTGTGATGATGAATCGTGGATGATGATTTGAAATGCATCAAATCAAAATTATATACATAGTTTTTACCCATAAATTAGACCTCATTCTTATGAAATGTGGAAACATAAAAGCTCTCATAATCATCAACATATTTTATAGATATGAAATTTGTATCTTCTAAATTTACTAATAATGGGAATTATTATGTATTTGTAGATTGTTTCACCTTTTTACGTGAAGGTTTTTATTTTTAAACATTTAATATGGATGATTTTGATCACTTTTACTAGATTCACCAACCTCATATGTATGATATTTATATAGGTATGATCTCTAGTGGTGGAATTATGGTAGTCTAAGGTGATTTACACTATGATTTATTCTCATTATTAGATTATATAATCTTACACTATTTGAATGGTTTATTATTATTAAGACATGCATATAAATATCCATAATGTAGAAACTTGAGAAACTAATGCAAAATATAAGGTAAAACTTCCATTGCATGTATCCATGGCCTAGCCAATAGTAAATTATAGTTAAAATTATGAGGCAATACTTGAAGTTGAGTAGATAATATTTTAAGCCCTACCTTAATATCTAAAGTGATAGATACCAAAGCTTGGTGAAGCTCATAATCAAATCCTTTGATATTATTATATGTGTTATGAATTGAATCCATATTAATACCCATTATATATAAGAATTTAAGATTGAAAATATTCAAACCTAAACCATTATCAACCAAGACCCTTTTGATTGTTGTATTTTTGACTTAAAATTATATGAACAAAGGAAGATTATGATTAATAATAGTTTATGTAAGTAAATTTTCATTTAAAAAATATATGACATACTAGATATAATATAAGTTATTCATGATAGATGAAAAATAAGAAAACTAGATGTCATGAGGCATAGACATTTGATTGAATACTTGAAATAAAACATCCTTCAAAATAGTATTTTTTGAAGTAATTCCAACATATAAATCTTAGTTTGTGTATTATTTAATTCATACATAATATAGTACCCTTTATATTTATTAATTTTTCCAATTAGAATATATTGGAGACAAGGGGAATTATTTTAGTTTTTTCCCTATTATCTTACTTATTGAAGCACCCAACCTCATCTAGTAATAACAACACATACCACGTGATCTACTATAGGCCTAGGTTGAATATTATAGAAGGGATATGAGATATTATATTTTTGATTACTAGGGGTAGGAGGAAAAAAAGGTACAATATGATCAATATAACATATATTAGTAATAATAAGGAACTCAAAAATAGCCATGAAATAATAAGCATCATATAACTATGCATTATTAAGCTACTGATTGATATATATTTTAATCTTTTCCATTAAACTATGCATGATCAGACCTACATAAATATGAAATATTTTATATGTTATTGAAAAAAGCATAAAAATAAAACCAAGAGACTATTAACTAATAAATAATAGATAGATTGTCATTATTATCATTATGAATTTAGAAATAAAAAAATCTAAATTTTGAAACCTTAAAAAGTATTAATAAAGAAATAAACCCCAAGGGAAGATAGGGTTTAGGAATATTCAATCAATATATGGGTTCATTGATATGTTCTATAAAAATTAGGGAAATAATATAACACACCTAGATCCTATTTTTTGATAAACTACTTTTTATATCAAAATTTATAATCTAAGCATAAATTAGGCATTTATGATTTGTAACTTGCTAAATAGAAAAAAATGTTAAAAGGGAGAAATACCAAATAAGAATGACTTAGATATAAATAAGATGATGTATGATTGATACAAATATTAAATAACCGATTATGTGACTATGTGAGATGAGATTGAATCAGGAACATGGGTTTTATTGATCTCTAGATGAGGCTGTGCTAATAAAAAAAGGTCACACTATGATGTAGTCTATAATGATCACTGATATCTATTAGGTTTTTTTCCCCTATGTTTAAATATGGGTATGCTCATTATCACATGATGGTATTGTGTATGTATTATTTATCACTTGGTTTACTATGGAATTTTTTGTGTACCTTATTATTCACATAGAAACCCTAGCTCAATCTACCACTAACCAAAAAAAATAAATGGGAAAAAATAGATAGATATTGACTTTTTACTAGACTTAAATACCCCTTGTGTTGAGCATAACCTACATAATAATACTAAAAAGAGGGACCAACCTCCATATAGTTATCCCATGTGATTTAACAATTTTGGGAATATTGGAGTATTATTCCTAATTTAATTAAGCATCTAGATTAATAAAATTAGTAAAAAAATATGCAATAATTGAGATACTAATTTATATAATTTGATTGTAATTTAACTCTTTCTAAAAAATATAAATAAGGGAGAGAAAATAAGACTTAGTTAGAAACTGACTAAGATAACTATTGTTGGGTCTAAAATTCATTATGTAAGACTGGGACATCATCACAAATCAAGTTTTGGCCTTTGTTTTTTCATTGGATAGGAGAATCAAGATAAGACACCTTGGGGTCTAATGTTATAGTCCTATTCTACTACTATTTTCCAAGAGACCTAAGCCTTTTGGGTTTTGTTTGTTGTGTTCGTGTGAGCCTACCTATGTAATTTTGAAATTTGGATGTCCACAAAACTTCTTATAGATTTAATTTAGTCTTCAAACCCTAGACTCTATTGTGATTTGAAAAAATTTGGGAAAGAGGGGGGGTTAGTGTGTGTAAGATACTCTAAACGTTTATCCACACCCTTTGTGTGGGAATGTTACCTACATGCCAATACTCCAAAGAGGGATCAATCCATATGTAGATATCTCACTTGATATGCTTTGTGAAATTGTGTGTATGAAGATGAAAAATGCTAAACTAGGTGTGCTTGAGGTAGCTAGGGACTACTGTAAGGATTTGAATAAGCTTGTAATAGTATTGGCTACTTGCTTGCAAAGAATAGGGAAGATTGCCTCAATGGTTTTTCTTGTATTCTTGCTTACTTTTTGATATTTACCAACACCTTCCAAACAAACTTTGAATGGGATTTCATATGGATCTGTTGGTCATGGGTTGAATGTGCTTGCATAAATCTAACAAGAAGAGGGATAAGAACCAGAAGGAACTAAACATTAGAGGCAAAAATTTAGTTGGAAAGGAGTGATAAAAGTAAACACTAGTGGGCCTAGTGTTATAGTCCAAGTTGGGTGTTATAGTCCTAAGGTAACGAGACCTAGGGGGATAAATTTGTCATGGAAAAATTAGTCTAGCTAAGCTAGGATCAGGTATAGAAGGCTACAGATGACTAGGAATTAGTGAAAATATGCCTATAAGGTTCATGAAATCAATAAATAGAGACCTATGGGTTAGGTGGCATTAGACACACTCAAGTTACCAATTTTCACATTTTATATGACTACATTTCCCCCATCCCCTTTATTCTAGTGATGCAAAAAAAAAAAATACTAGGATAAAGGAAAAATAGAAAGCATACCTAAACTTAATTATAACAGTGAAGCTCATAAAGTTATGTGATGTTGGGTGTGCATAGAAAGAGCATGTTGTGAAGTTTAAATCTACAAAAAAAAACAAATAGTAGATTATTTCTTACTAGATATGCTATATCTAAAATAAGAATGCAAAATGCTAGGTAAGAGAGAGAGGAAGACAAAGGAATGAATACACCTCATCAAGTATGTTGACCAATAAAAAACTTGTTGTGATGTTGAGTGATGTTGAGTAATGTTGAGTAATGATGGATGATGTTGTACCAAAAGTAATATCATGAATAGAGTTGAGTGCTTAATTCCATATAAGTAGATAAATAATGCAAAGGCAATCCCTTTGGCTCCATCATCACCCACTATGTAGTAAATTTATGTGATCATGTGTATGTTAATTGATGTTTGGAATGTGTGTCCAATTCCTCTGAGTAGGTGGCTCAAGAATACAAAGGATAGCTAGTATTTTGGCTTCACCATTGCCTCATGAAGTGAAGTTATGAATTGATACTAGTATGAAATGTGTGTCATATGAGATGGATATTGACGCCCCTAAATGCTCTATAATTTTAAAATATGGCATGGATAATTGAATGTGTGTTGGAGATTGGGCCACTCTTGGCCAACTAAAAAAAGGTGGATATTAGGCTTGTATGAAAGCCACTCTAAAATTGGGATATAGGCTTATGTGGAAAATACTAAGATATGTGGAGATTAGGCTTGTATGAAAGCCACTCCAAAATGATACCAAACACCCATAGATGGAATAAGGCACATAAATGTTTAGAATTCTTAGGTAATGTACTAAAATTGTAAGGATAAGAAAAAAAATGTGTCATGCACATTGCCTATAATCACTAGTGTCTATAACATGGATTTTGATCTGGAAGTTATACCAACTATCATATCTAAAACTAGAAGTGAGAGGCATCATGCCATGCATGATGCCCCTTATATCTAAAACTAATTCTAAATTAGTTTAAATGTGTAGAACTATAGTTGAACCTACTTTTTTGCCTACTTTTATAAAGTCTAGTCTTTTTGCTATTTAGATAGGAGCACCAAAAATGGACACTAGAAGGTTTGACACTATAGTACAATCTTAGCACTATTATCCTAGGTTAAATCTAATAATTGTTTTAACATTTTCACTATCTACCTAGTCTGTTCTATCTAGTTTGATGTTTGGTTGTTATTCTAAATGTTCTAAAAATTACTTTTTTAATAGTTAGGAGCTCTAATATCTATGACAAAACCCTATTTATTGCCCCCTCTTTTAAGGGTAGGAATGAACCCCCTAGAATTACTACCCTTAGAATAAATATCCCTACAAACATGTTATGCTACAAAGATACATGATATAGCAATAATAATCGATAAGATATCTCAAGATATAGCATGTTTTGGTATGGAGATTGTTAGATCAATAGGGGTATGCCTAGATAGATATAACAATGTAATAACATGTGAAATATATTGAATTTAAAATATAAATGTTAGTTATTAGTTGTCAAGGAGGGATGGAACATGATGTTCATCATGGCATCCAAGAAATCAAGATAATGCATGATGTGGATCAGGGAAATATAAACAATTAAGAAGCAAACAAGCATATAAGGCAATAATCAAGAAGAATACAAGAGTGGCCAAGGGGCCAATTAAATAAGGGACATGGAAACATGTCACTCAAACTAGAAATCAAGCATACAAGGCATGCTCAAATGCCACATACACATATAATTAAAACAAATAAGGTTGGCATGAAAGCCATAATCACATAGAAGAGTACATGTAAAGGACATGGGCAGATGTCCTAAGGCACACACAAGAATAGAATGAAAGGACATTGGAAAATATCCTAAGGCACATATAGGAGATAAAATAGGAACTAATAAATGCAATCACACATAGATATGGAAAGTAAGGAATAAAATCATGTAATACTATAAATATAATTGAATATAACTAATCAAAGTAAGAAGTAAATATATGAAAGACATGTAGTACAAGACTAGGTATATGCTAATAAATACATAAGTGATATATACTAGTGAGATGTCGATATAGTAATCTATGTAATCTAGTAAATAATGTACATAAACATGATAACTAGAGTGTGTGATGTAGGAATGGCATAACTTGGATGGTATAGTCATGTAGAAGATTCCCTTAGTGGGTATGTATATTGATGTTTGTCTCAAATGTAGTAGGATTCCCCCTCAATGGGTAGACTAAAGTGATAAAGGATCTAGATGTCATTATACACACTCAAAGAAGATCAAGTGAAGCATGGTAATGTATATAAATTGATAAAAAATAACATATAACAACAAATGTAAATCATGTATAATATATAAAATTGAAATGTTTTTGAATATTTGAATTTTTTTGTATTTTGGAATGTTATCTTATTTTTAGTATTTTGATAATAAGATATATATAATCAATAATTAAGAGACTATGTATAAGAAATTGAAAAGAAATTATGTATAAGTAAGGCTGAGAAGAAACAATACTAACTTATGAGTCTCATGTGAGACTCACTATCATAGTATCCTCTATATTAAGGAGAGGAATCATGCATGATCATGAAGCATGATGGAAGGGATGAGAATGTGGTTTTGAAAGATATGTATGTTATAACTACTTTGAAATATCCAAATTAGAAACTTATTGTGTCATCCCCTTATAACTCTAAGAGGTGGATGTAATTATACGGCTCTTAGGGACCCATTTAGAGGTAGGAGAATCTCTCTAAACATGTGCTCTTTGGGTGTATGCATGAGACCTCAATGATACTACTCTGGGTGTGAATACTATAGATGGAAGTCATATAGAATATTTAAATTGTGGTTACTTTGAAGGAGACCTCTATGGTAGTGTATGAACTCTTTGTGTTGGTGATGGAGGCCTCAACTGTGTTTGAATCTAAATTGGAGGAAGAACTATAACTAGTTGATAAACTACAACTAGTGTCAGAATTGAAACTAGTGACTACAAAGTAGAAGATGACTCTAAAGTGGGGAGTGGTAAATCATATGAAACTCCATAAATTGTATCAACCTAATTAGTGTGAATTAATTTCATGCATCTTTAAACTATAAAATTTACTACTCAAAGTTTCTAAATCCATGGTCAACCAAGTAAAATATAAAAAACTCTTACACTAGGAATAATAGTAAATGGTGTGGCTATATGTGTTGGGCTATACCAGAGAGGAAATATAATGTCACCCAATAAAATCTATATTTTCCTATTGAATCCAATGATAACTATGTACATTGGTGTAATATCCTACTCTGAATATCCCAAATGATGTAGTAATGTCATAGTGCACATGTTAACACTAGATCCATTATCTATGAGAACATGATGAATAAGATGATTATGAATGTAAGCTTTGATAAAGAGCACATAATAATCTGAATCATCCTTGACCATCTCTTACTCTGGTAAGGATATAGAAGGTCTAGCTAGAACTCTAGAATTCTATACACCAATTTGGTTGCTCAAAGGATCTAACTCAATTGAAGGTGCCATATATGTATCTAGTGGGGGATGTGCATGATATGCATGGTGAACATTTGATGTATCCCTTGTCTCTTATTTATAATGATATGAAAATGGATTTGAAAATATTTTCAAATATTTATCCTATGTTTACTTTGCTTGAAGAGGCTCAATTGAAGTGCCAAGAGCAATAGTATTATCATCTATCAAGTCTTGTATTTTGTGTTTCAAACTATGCATCTATTTGTTGTATGGCCTGGTGACTTTTAAAACTCATAAAATTCATGTGGATCATATTCCCATGGAAGAGGATTGTTCTAATCAACTTCTTGAATAGGAAGGAGAGATATGATATTAAATTCCAATAACTATTGTAAAACTTTGGCTAGAAAAACTAGTAGATTGGTAAAAATTTGCCGAGGAGGTGCTAATAAAACCACTTATTGAGGGGGGCCTAAAACTAAATTAACTTTAGGTTGATTCTAACTCTTACTATCATTGAACTTGACTTTGTATGGGACTTTATTGTTACTCTTGTTTGTTGTTTCAGATGAACTTGTGTACTTGAGTTTTCCCATTGAAATTATTTGAATTCCCTTTCCTTTAGTGTATGACACAATTTAGTGAAGGAAAAGAACCTTTTAAACATTATTGACTCATGTAAATCTGGTAAAAGACTCTATTTGAATAGATCTTGTAACTCTTAATCATCCATGGGGCTAGTGATCTTAGCCAAGATATTCTTATATTGAATAACATAATCTATGAGATTCTCATTTGATCTTTGTTTTTATTGTGAAACTTTGGAATATGAAACCTTATAACCAATGTTAATGTTGAAAAGAGCTAGGAACATGTTAGCTAAAAGATTGGATGTATTAACTAACTTAGTAGACTATAAAACCATTGTAAAGCACAATCCTTTAGACTTCATAGAAATATCTTGGTAAGTAGCCATTTATTTAGTACATAGTCTAAGCATATTACATGAAAAGCTCTAAAATATGTCTCTGTATCACCCTTGCCATCATATAGAGTAATATTGGGTTGAAAAAAATATCGTGGCAAGGGTGTGGAATTAATATGATGTGTAGATGGTGTATGCAGTAGAGAAAAAGAATCCAAATCCTGCATAGGTCTATAGGAACCCTTCTAAAGATGTAGCACCTTGGATTGAATAAATCTCATCTCTTGCACAAGGGTTGCCACATCAAGAGACAAAGATGTACTAGCTATAACTGGTGGCATAGAGGTAGGCTAGGCTACTATAGGGGGTTGTTGAGACATATTTTCTCCCATAGTGTCATTTATAATTAGTTTCTCTGAAGGAATGTAAGACTCAACTTGTTTAGCCTTTTTTGTTTCCATGATAGATTGTATAATATGAGTAAGATCTCAAGGTTGGTCCCATGGTCTTTTTGGAAAAATTTATAGGATCAAATATTTATTGAGGACAACTGAATTCTTAATAATTGGTTGAATTTGATGAAGATTTTGATGTGGTGGATCATGAACATCTATGTTTTTATCATCATTATTATTATCATACTACTCTTTGTCAAAATTATCCTCATTAAAATTGGTGTAATATGGATGTGTAAAATCTATAATAGGAACCTGATTTGGTTATTTATCAATGGTATATGGTTGGGTTGAAGAAATTTGGCTGAATTCAGGAGGGTTACCACATAGTCTTTCACTTCATTTCGAAGGAAGAGATTCAAGGAGCTTAAGTGGAATAAGGAAAACAATTTGAGTAATGGAAGAAAAGATTAAATAAATATAATCTAAACAAGAAACTAGAATATGCATAAAAAGGATATGAATCTCACAAACATGGAAGGTGATACCTCAAGAAGCAAATAGGAGCTAGTACATGCAACTAGAGTTTTGAATGAAAATAATTTTAAATTACTATGAAACTTTAAATTTTGATGCTAATTTATTATTTAAATATGGATGTAAAAAATATAAAAATTATTGGAAAATTCTTGATTTGAAAGGACCTAGTGTATGCAACTAGGGTTTAAAGCAAAAATAAATTTTTTAAATTACTATTGAATTTTAAAAGTTGATGTTAATTTTTGATTTAAATATGCTAGTAAAAAATTAGAAAATATAGGAAAAATACTGGGAAAATACCAGCACCTAGTATGGGTAACTAGGGTTTGAAAGAAAATTATTTTAAAATTTAATACTAAGTTCTAATTTTACTATGTAGGTAAAAAATAAAAAAATAAAGTAAAAATTAGTAGGAAATTTACCCTAGGGTTTTTAGGGTTTTTATGCATAAATGAAGTAAGTTGGGTTCACCAAATGATTTAATAGTTTTAGGAATATTGGAGTATTATTCCTAATTTAGTTAAAGGTCTAGAGTAAAAAAAATTAGTAAATAAATATGCAATAGTTAATCTACTAATTTGTATAATTTGACTGTAATTTAACTCTTTCTAAAAATAGTAATAAGGGAGAAAAAATAAGACTTAGCTAAAAATTAACTGAGACAACCATTGTAAGGTCTAAAATTTAGTGTGTAGGACTGGGACACTATCCCAAATAAGGTTATATCCTTTATTTTTTGATTATATAGGAGCACCAAAATAGGAAAACCTATAGTTTAGTGTTATAGTCTTCTTCTACCACTATTATCCAAGAGACTTGAGCTTTCTAGGTTTTGTTCATTGTGTTCGTGTGAGCCTACCTATAAAATTTTGACTATTATAAGTCCATAGAACTCCTTATAGAGTTGATTAGTATTAAAACCCTATATTCCATTGTGATTTGATAAAATTTGGGAAAAAGGGGGGGTTAGTGTGTGTAAGATGCACTTAAAATGTATCCACATCCCTTGTGTGGGCATGTTGCCTACATACCAATACTTTGAAGAGGGATCGAGCCATATATAGTTCTCCCACTTGATGTTCTTTATTCAATTATGTGTATGAAGATGCAAAATACCAAATTGGGTGTGCTTAAAGAGGCTAAAGACTAGTGTAAGGATTTGAATAAGCTTATACTAGTATTGGCTAGATGTATGTTGAGAATAGGGAAGATTACCTTAGTGGTCTTGCTTGTATTCTTTCTTACTTTGTGATATTTTCCAACCCCTTCCAAATGAACTTTGAATGGGATTTTATAGGGATTTATTGGTCATGGGTTGAATGTAATCACATTAGGTTGATAAAAAGAGGGATAAAAACTAAAATGAATTTATCATTGAAGTAAAAATGCACTTATATAGGAACTCTGAAAGTAGACAATAGAGGGACCAACACTATAGTCTAAGCTAGGTGTTATAGTCCTGAGCTAATGGGACTTGGGGGATACATTTGTCATGGAAAAAGTAGTCTGGTTGAGCTGAGATCAAGTCTAGAAGACCATAAATTACTAAGAATCAGTTAAAATATGTCTATGAGGGTCATGAGATAAAACAATAGAGACCTATGGGTTGAGTGTCATTAGCCACACTCAAGTTACCAATTTTCACATTTTATATGACTACACCATGCTAGGGTGGTGTGTGTGACATAATAGTGTAATGATATATGTTGGTGCAATCCTAATCTGGTTAAGTGCTTCAAAAATGCATTGTGACCTTTGATGTGTATTTAGAATTAGCTTAGGGCTATTAGGGTTGTGTGGACTCTAAATTGGTAAGAATATATGATTTCCTCTCAATATGTATCTAGATGTTCTAATGTTTTATTTTTATTATGATCCTGTATTGAATAATGGTTAGAAAAAGTAGTTTTATAGTGATCATATTGGAATTCATTCAATTGTGTCTTGTAAAACATGAGACAAGACCCATTTGGTTGATTTGAATTTGATAAAATAGTTTTTATTTGGTAGGAGGACATGGTCGATGAAATTAGACACTACTATAAAGTAGGATAGTCTTAAAGGAGTGTATTTATTAGAGGAGTGGAGATAACTAAACTATAAGTGTGGATTAGTTTGATAATGAGTTTAGGTTTCTTAAGATGTTGAATAGGGATATTTAGAATCAAAATTTGCTAAAAATATATGGGTCATCTAGATATATGTAAAGGAATGGTGGTTAAGGACAAGGGAATTAGGCATAAGGTAAGTGTGTATAAGTATTAGTCACAAGTGCATTATTTTATCAATAAATTTTAATTTGTGTCTACAAATGGAAAACTTATGGTATTCTTACACAAGGAAAATGTATCCCTTGTTTATTAATGTATCACCATATATTACTACTATCAATTTATGGTTTTTGATTGTTTCATGACATCCAGTATCATGATTGCATCCCATAAACACCTTGGAAATTGTTAAATTATGTGAAAACATTGTAAAAATTGTAATCTATGGTCCACTAGCTTTTTTGTATTGTATTTATTATCTAGTTAGGTGAAATATGCAACTTTATGCCTTTTGTCAAATTATTTTTTGACATTTATTTGTTATTAAGTTTATAGATTATCTATGTTAAATTCAATGAAGAGTATTTAGTATACCGTTGAAATCACCCAAGTTTTTCAAATTTGGATTTGTAAATGGACCATGTTTTGGAGATGAGTTGAATTATACATCTATAAATATATTTCACATGAGAATATAAGTAAATATAAACTTGTGTCATGGGTTGAGTATCTTAATGAATATCCTCAAAAATTAACATTTAAGTTATATATCCTCATAAAAAATGAATATGAATTATTTATAGGCCACCTAAAAAGAGGAGATATGAGAAAGACAAATTTAAGATGTATAAATAAGAAAATCCATGAGGCCATGTTAAGGGGATGAAATAGTATTGAATATTATTAAAGATGAAAAACCTAAAGAAGAAATAAGATTGGAGTGATGTATGCTATAACAAAACACACACAACCAAATAAAATAATAATAATGAAACACCTCAATAAGGAATTAAACTTTGGGTCAATAACGGACAAATTAAAAGAATGAGATGCAATTATTGTATGGATATTTATTTCATTTATTCCCTTTGATATTCTTAGATTACTATCAATAGAAATGTATGTGGAAACAACTTTACAAACAAGATAATAAGTAAATTATCCAATAATTAATGGCATTTGATATTTTTGAGATTTATGAATAAAAAAATATGCATACATATGAAACTTTTTGTCTAATGGAAATTTATCTTTCATCAAGAATGAACTTTTAGTATAGGTTATTATCCTTGAGGAAACATGTTTTTTATAGGTCAGGTTAGAATATTAAGAGATGAACTTAAATATTCATCTATCTCTATCCAAAATAATGAATAATAAGAGAAGAATATGGGCAACTACTAATTGAGTATTTAGAAGCTTCATCCAATCAAAGGGTAATGTTTTATGGAAGTTGCATCCTTAACTAGAATGTATCATTTATGATCTAGATGAAATAATTTATATATTATATTATAGTACATAACTAAACCCCTTGTGTAGGAGTTGTGAATATTTTGTTTGATGTAACTAACATGTCTTTCTTAAATTATGAATACTCATTTTGAATGTCCTTTAAGTGAGTTCCATTCAACTATCTTCAACTAAATAAAACATGTGGCTTGAAATTCCTTCTAATTAGAGATAAATATTATTTTTATGATTAGAACAAGGGATTTAAACACAATAAAATATTATTATAATATTTTTACATAAACATTTAATTATATGCACCTTTATCATGATGCTAGTGTATTGAGAATTAGTACACCTAAAAGTCTTGGATTTTGGTTTGGGCACTTAAAATTATTTTTATATGAAAAGAAGGAGAATTGGATTTTTTTTTAAACATGAATGTTCTTAATTTACCTATTTTAGAAATGAATTATGATAGTAATCAATGAAATTATAAATCATGTATAAATACATAGTTATAATTATTAATATATCATGTTATTTTTTAAATGCACTAAAAGATACATTTTTTAGTTGAGCATTTAGATTAAAGCATTACCAATAGATTATGGGTATGAAATGTTTATTTATTTAACTTATGAAGATATAATGGATCCATGATAAAGTGTAATATAAAAACTTAAGTATATCTTTATCATTTACTCTATCAATTTCATTATTATAATAATGTAGAAAATGTAGATACCTCAATTTGGTCATAGGTACTTGACAATGTTAATTCTTAGAATATATTAAACCACTTGACTTACACCCCAATAAATGACTCATATTCATCATTCATCTATCCATTTATCTATATGTAGGATTAACCCATCTATTGGACATCGATACTAGATATGAATTTACAAGTCAGTGCCCAAACCTGTTTATATCACTCTCACATTGGTCTTAACTTTAGGATAGTTGTATCTAATTTTTTAGAAAACTTCATGCTATATAGATAGGTTCTCTAGCATGGATCTATCCACATAGTGTGGATTTTTCCCCACACCATTTCACATCTAGTTTATAAAATTTTAAAAATTCATTGAGTCCTCTTACATGTTTTTTCAAGTTAGATAAGGGAAATTATTCACAAGGTTCACTATAAACAAAAATAAAATTTCATTCATTAAGTGACTTGACATCTATATGCCATATATCTTTTACAATACTAAACATTGAGGAGATCTACCAAATTCCTCCCAAATTTAATATCAATCACTAGGAGTGGTCTCAAATAGAGTCTGAATCATTTTTATTTAACTTTTAAGGGTTTATGGAATGTAAACCCTAGGTTTTTAAAATGTGTGAGTACAATAAATCAAGGGAGAGATATGAAATGAATAAAAACATAGATTTGTTTAAAAATTTACCTAATATAATTATTCTAAAAATATCAATGACTGACACAAATAAGTACTTAGTTGGAAACTAAATGAGACAAATGATCTAACATTGAAAACTGGCATATGATAAGGGTGTCTTGAAAAAAACATAGGTGTCATAAATCCTGCTAGATAGTATTGTGTTACATTAGATAGTACTATAAAAATCAAAGACAAAACTAAGTAAAGAGATAAGAGAGAGAGGAAAGGATTAAATACACCTCACTAGGTATATGAACCAATACCAAAACTTAGTAACATCCTATATGTGTACATGTAGATAGTGATCAAATGGTGAATATATTTTATTAAGTTAATGGATTGATCAATCCTAATGTGTGTGTTTATTAATAACTCATTCATGTTTTGAAATCATCATTTACAAACCATACTTAATAGATCATACATTGTGAATAACTTGGATTGGAGTAATGGCTTTTTCAACCCTCCTATGTAGGTGGATCAATAATTCAAGTAGGATATGAATCCATCATTGCCTACTAATTTTTAATATATGCATATGTCATTGAAAATACATGATGTAATTAAAATTATGTAGGATGACTCCAAGGCCACTCAAAAAATGAAAAATTGAAAACAAATAAGTAGCCTCTTAGGCACTTAGGAATATGGCTTAGGGACTACATAGAAATGCCAACTACTAAAGACAAAATAAGGCATCAATATGGTGTGAAAACTAGTTTAAATGGTGTCTAAACTATACAACATAGATAATGACATGGAGTTTACCATTCCATCTGAGATGAGCTATTGTAAACCTAAGCATGTGGAAATAATGTGTCACACACATGCCCCCAATTTTGATATTTTTACATATGGATTATAGACCAAATTTTACCAATTTGTTTTTATGTATATCTAAACATAAAACAAGAGTGATCATATTATACATGATGCACCTAATATGGTCAAACCTAGTATGATTCTATGTAAAACTGAGCATAAATTATTCAAATATGATAACTTATGATTAACACTATGTAAATATGGATTCTAACTATTAGGTTATTATATAAAATCTATATTTTCCTATTTATGGTCTACTGGATAGTAGTGTGCTTCCTTGGATAGTAATGAACCATGCTAGTGTTTTAATTTCAGCACTAGTGTCCTCTATGTTATTTTTTTTCAAACTAACTCTGATCTCTATCTGATTATTTTCCACTATGTTTTCATGATTCTAATCTCTATAATTTTATGTCTGTGTGCTAAAAAATATATTCTGAGTTCACTCAAACCACATACTCTTTATGACAAACTCCTATGAATTCCCCATCTGTTTAGGGGAGTTATTTTACTTATGCAATAACTATCCTCAAAATAAAATCTTTACATGATGTGTGTTAGGTTGGAAACATATGTGATATATATGTAATAAACTAATATAATGTATATGCATGACATCATAATGTAAGCTAATATGAGCATAAGTTGGTAATGTACAATAAATGTTATATCTAGCATTCATGATGTTTTCAAGATAGATATAATAATATAAGCATGTGTATGAACTACATAATCTCAATAAATACTTAGGTGATAGGGCATGATGTCTATCAAGGCAACTAAGGAGGAAGTGGAGATGCATGATATCACTCATGGCATCAAAAAATAAGTGTAAGTAAATAGCAAGAGATAAGTGTCATGGCCATGACACATACATAAAACACAATGAAGCACACAAAGTAGGCTAAGGGGCCACAATACAAGGTACATGGGAACATGTCACTAAATTTGATAAAGGAATACACATAAAGACATGTTTAAATGTCCACATACACAAACAATAAGTATGCTGGCTTAGATCCACATGGAAGGACATGTTCAAATGTCTATATACACAATCAAGAAATCACACACAAGGACATGGGAACATGTGCAAAGTATACATACAATGAAATAAATTAGTGTAGAGACATAAAAATGTCATATTAAAATACCATCAACTAGATGTAGAAGCAAAGAGACAAAATCAATTTTAAATTAGTAAATATAGAAATGAAACTATGCATGAACTTTTAGTACAAATCTATATAAGAGTAAATATGCACATAACTAAATCTATAATAGTAGTTAGTAAAAAAATAAGTAGTATGTGATGATAAATATCAAGATATAAGCAATACTAAATTTGTGATATAGATTATAGAAAGATGTAAACTAGACAATCAAAATTTGTGTAGTATGATTCCCCCAATGAGTGAATGTATCAATGTTGAAGCTATGTATGTCCCCTAATGGGTATACAATAATAAATATAGAATTTTTTAGAGAAATTAAGTCCTATAATAATATTTGAACACTTGAAAATAATTACTAATGCATTTATGTATGATAAAATTGATTATACTAAGATAAATGGCATATGCAGTACCTACCAAGTATAAAAAATGTAAACATGGATATGCAAACAATCAAAATTTTATATTTTTTAGGAATATTATATTATTTTTATTTTTTTTGAGTACATAATCTATGTAGAGGCAATCATGAAAATGAAACTATATACAAGGATAAAGGTAAGAGAAGCTATGTACAAGTAGAGAGAAACATACCATCTAATGAGTCTTGAAAGATACTCACAATCATTGTGGCATGTATCAAATATAGGATGAATGATCATGCATCCTGTGTGATGAGGTATCTAGGATACAAGAATAAAATGTATTGAGTTATTTGTCATTGAAGCTTCCTATGGATTTTGGATATGAATATGTGAAGCTGACTAAATTGGCTTATGAATTGTGGTGTACTTGGGAACCCATATGGTAGAATAAGTTGTAACTAGTGTGGATGCTATGTGTTGTAATATTTATCTATGTGGTGGTTGAGAGACATGCCCTATAGAATCCACATGTCTCTAATGTAGGGGTATCTCTAATAAATATATCCATGGGAGAGTATGCATACATGGTACTATTGTAGGAGTAAACCTCACCTACACTAGTGGTTAAACTAACATCTGAGGTGTGATAATGAAATATGTGCTTCAAATTATAATTGGTGGATAATGTATAAGTGGCTATGGAATATGTAATGGATACTCATATAGAAGGCCCTCAATTATAACCACCTAATTAACATGTTATACTTGAGACATATGTGTATATTATATGTAATGATTTTAATATATTATAGATAAGGTCTACCCAATAACATATCAAATGTGCCTAAATTAGGTAATAATATGAATCTAGTGGCCATATATGTGGGACCAGCCTATAATAGACGTATAATCTCCCTAATGAAATTCTAGCCATGGCTATTAAAGCCATGAATAACTATATATTTTTAATAAATATCCTACTCTAAATAACCCAAGTGATGTAGAAGCATGATAGTACACATGTCAAAACTTGACCTATAATCAACCATGATACTTTAAATAAGATGATGATCAATGTATGATCATATAAAGAGTGCATGGAAATATGTGTAATTTTCAACTATATCCTACTCTAAGAAAGTGATAAGAGGTCTACCTAGAATTTTATTATGATACACACCAATGATATTATGTAGAGGATGTCAATCTATTATATGATTTTCAAAAGATGATGGTGGTCGGTGTGCCTAATATTTATAATGAACACCTAAAGTGCATATCATCTCATTAGTTGTATGTTTTAGAAATGGATCTGAAAATTTTTTCTAAGCTTTTTCTTCAGTTATTTTTGGCCTAGGAGTGTCTAGATCAATGATATTATATTTTATCAAATATCGTATCTTATATCATAATCTAATACATCTATTTATATTATGTCTTAGTGCCTTTTGATAGTCATAAAATGCATTAGAATCATATTTCCTTGGAAGAGGCCTAATCATATCAACCTTTTTGATGGGAGGGAGAGATATGCCATTACATTTAAAGAGATATTATAGAACCCATGTTATCAACTGAGGAAGAGTCATAAAATTTCTCCTTGGAGGATTTGATAAAACCACACGAGGAGGTGGATATAAAGTTACATTAACTCTCATTTTTTGAATCATTCTTGTTCTCAATAGGTTTCACCTTGTATGGAGGGTTATTATAACTCTCAATAGTTGAATTTGATCTAGTTCTGTACTTTACTCTACCCATGGAGAGAATATTGACTTCCCATTATTTCAGTATGTGACAAAGATCTATGAATGATGGAAACTTATTAAATTTGATAGCTTCATGTAATTTGGGTAACAAACTCTGCTTGAATACATCTTGGAGTTCTCTATCTATCATGGGCCTAGTCATCTTTGATAATATAGTTTTATATCATAAGACATATTTAGCTATTGGATCATTATATTTTTGTTTGAGTTATACCACTTGATCATAAGAAACCTTATCACTGATGTTGATTGAAAAGTGTGCTAAAAACATATCTAGCAATGGATTGAATGTTGTGATGGACTAACTAGGAAGATCATGGAACCATTATAATGTATAATCCTTTAAACTATGAGGGAATAACTTATTAAGGAGCTAATAATTAGACACATAGTCAAAACATACTACATGAAAATCTCAAAGATGGTTATTTTGGTCACCCTGACCATCATATAGAGTAATGTTGGGTGCCATGAATCTAGATGGAAAAGGAGTTACTATTATATGTTGTGCCAAAGGTGTATCTAAAATAACACAAGAATCTAAGGCATGAGATGGTCTAGTGGCACCCTATTGAATATGTAGTACCTTAGCCTATAGATCATGTATATCATGCATAGGGTATTTTACATCTAAAAAGGATAAACTAGCCATATGAGGTGTTGCCATTGTTGAAGGTTATCAAGTTATAATAGGTTGTGAAAGCTAAGTTACCCCCATTTAGGTGTAATAATATTGGCATTTGAGGGCTTAAAATATTGACCATTATTATATTTATGAATATTCTCATGGATAATATTTATAAGGTCATCTTGCATATCTAAATGTTTGGAAATGAAATATTAAAATTTTCTCTTATTGGTCTCATCAAATCATTTATTGAATTCTTCCATTGTAGGTTTGAAAGTAGGAAAACAAAATGTTGTGTATTTTGAACCTTTTAATAAATTTAATCAATTAAATATTTTCAAAATAATATAATAAATTAGATCTAATATTTTCAAATATTTTTTTAACATAAAAAATAGAAGGATACCAACCCTAAGAGCATCTAGGTCTAGGGTTTGGGTAGTATTCAAAGTAAGTCAAGTTCACTAAATGATTTAACTTTTAAGGGGTTATGAAATGTAGACCCTATGATACTAAAGGGTCTGATTATATTAAATTAAGGGAGGCATATGAAATAAATGCAACCATTAATTTGTATAAGAATTTACCTAATTTTATATTTCTAGAAATGGAAATTAATGACACAAATAAGTACTTGGCTATAAATTTATTGAGATAGATGATTTAGAGGCTTAAAAATATAATATAAGTTGATCGAGCTATCATGATCAAAATGCAAGTGTAATAAATTATCATAGATAGTAGAAAAATACCTTGGATACTATCACACCACACTAGTGTCCTAATTTTAGTGCTAGTGTTTGTATGCAATGATTGATGTGAAATTATAGGAGAAAGTATGTCTAAGTATGATAGGGTTATTACTATGTAGATGAATTATTACTATGCAGATGAAACCTAATTCACCGTCTATGTCCCATTTTGGATTGATTTGTATATAGTCCCTAGATATCCATGTTGTTAGGGTATTTTAGAAAGATAATTACTAAAAGTGTGATGTTAGCTAGGTAGGTAGGATGCCCACAACACCCTACTCTCTTAAGAGTTTCCTACATACTAATACCTTGAGCTGGGATCAATCTTTATGTAGTTACCCAAATATAAGTGATTGTGGAAATGAAAGTGAATGATATTATGAGTGCTGAATTGAGTTATTTGAATGAGTTTTGATACTAAAATTTTTTGTATTCTAAGCTTAGGGTGGTTGGAGATGACTATATGCATAATTAAGGTAGAATATGGATCAATAACCTTGAATGTACACTACTTGTTCTAAGATTGTTTATGTATTTTTAATATAATTTCCATATAGTGCATAAAGGGATAAAAGTCATGTATTTATATTGATCTAGTGATTATGTAGAGTGTGAAATTGGTATATGCTAACCCTAGGTGTCATAGGAATTGAAAATATATCCATTGGGGTTAAAATTAGGCAAGGGATACTAGAATTATACCTTGGTCATAAGTACAGTGTGCTAGTGTCTAAAGAGCTATGCTAGTGTCTAAGTGGTGGCACCTAAGGCACTAGGGGCCTAAATCCCTAAGGGAAGGTTTGGGATATATTTTGGGATGCCTAAGGATGTGTATGGCCAACAAAAAATTTGGATAAGTGTTAAAATAGGCCTTAAGATAGGTATAGGGATAAGTTATGTATGGGCTATCTCAAGTGACACTCTTGCACTCAAGTGGCATTTTATATGATTACACATTCAAAATCAAGTTAAGATCTAACACTTTCAAATACCAAATCCAAATTTATAGATTTTACATATAGTAAAGGATCATAATTACACAATAAAATTATATAGGAGAACTACATGTGGTTTGATTCCCTTTTGAGAGTATTTAGATATAAAGGTAATGGTAAATCATTAGTGGGGGTGATTGGGGTCAGATCAACCCATTACACTTCACCCACTCTTTTTTTAGATTTTTAACTCTCAAAAGTACCCCTACGGTTTCCAAGTTAAATAGAAGGCAAATAAAGGTTTCTTCTTAGCATGTACATAATCACAATATCTTAGCCTCTTATCAAACAAAAGTGCTAGTTGTATATAATAAATAGTTTTATCATAGTTAAATAGATAAGTCTACAGTCAATGGACATGGCCATAGTGCATTATTTTCTAGGTATCATACACTTTTCAAACACAACCACATAATCTACTTCTAGATTTGAGTTGTCATAATCCCATTTTATTTTGTTTATTACTATGAAACACCTATTATAGTCAATGTAAAATTAAAAAAGCATCTAAGTATCTTACTCTTGGTTTGTAATTATTAATTTTACAATGTGTCACTTTTCAATCTATCTCAATTTTAGATAATTTTAATTTACATTTAAATTTATTCTTAAATTCTATATAATGTAAAACAAATAATATATCAAATATTTATACTTATTAAATATTATTAAATCAAAAATAGGGTAAAATATATTGGTGAACCTGTACATTTTCAAGCATTTTTTTATTATTTTTGTCCTACGGTTTTAGATTGAATTCCAAATTTCCATGCACACAAATATTTTATTATATTAGGTTTCAATTTATTTTTATTTTTTGACTTTCAATAACTATGTTTTGGCAATTATATAACTCATATGAGTTATCATTATGGGAAAAATGGTCTTTTGTTTTACCTAATGGTGGTGTGATTGGTACTTCTCCAATACTCAAGCCATTAGATAACACTATATACATAATTTAGTTTCCATGTACCTCATGGTATATAAAAAATGCATAGGGTTTTTTTATTCTTGACTATAATAATAATTTCATTCATTTGGTTTTGTAGTGTAGTAGTAAGTGGTTATCCTCAAGAGTTTAATTTTAATGTACCTCAAAAATAGGATAATGTAGCTACAACATGGTGGAATCCTCAATAGTTTGTTCACCTTTGGGCCTTATTCACTATCTATGATTGGGATAACTATATCTAATAACATACAAATCAAGCACACCCTACCTAGTTACACTCACTTTCATATTAGATTCATTGGATGGTCTATATTTAGATCAAAATGGCTCTATTTTCAAGACACTAATATTTTTCTTCTTCAAAATAATATATCAACTTTTTATAATTTATAATTTTTAATAAATTTATCCTGGAAGATAAATGATGTATATATTTTAAAATTAATATATAGTTTTCATCTATCTATTGAGTTATATCAAAAACCTATATTATATTTAAAAAATACTTAATGTATCTCTTAGACTAGTCAATTATATATTTGGCTATTGTTAATCCAATCCTTAAATGTTTTTTACTTATTTGGATAAGAAATTTCCTATATTTATTTGTTTTTTAAATCATAATAAATTAAAATTTGAAATAAATCAAAAACCTCTTGCCACTTGTTAACTATGTGTTACTTTATTTTTCTTTTAACATTTTATCAAGGTGTTGATATCTAATTTCCATATAAGGAGTTCCATGTTATCCTAAAATTTAAGGTTACTCCTCCTATAGTATAAAATATATTCCATCTAAATATTCCCCCTCATCCCTATCCACCTCCTACAAATATCTTAATAATGTTTATATACATATTCAATCAGAAGTACCTAAGGTTTGGGCTTGTGGATCCCTTAAAGATCAAATACTCACTATGATAATGTTCATATAAGTGTTATAAAATATGTGTGTGTGTGTGTGTGTGTGTGTGTGTGTGTGTGTGTGTGTGTGTGTGTGTGTGTGTGTGTGTGTGTGTGTGTGTGTGTGTGTGTGTGTGTGTGTGTGTGTGTGTGTGTGTGTGTGTGTGTGTGTGTGTGTTAGTTATAGGATCATATCACATATGAATAATATCACATATACAAATAATTAATAGTATGCCAATTTTAATCATATATTTATATCTACATCCAAATATTTTGTGCCTGAAAAGAATTCGTCTCAAGATTGAAAGCCAAAACATGATATATCTAAAACTAGTGACTCAAAAAGTGTTTATAATGAAAATGAGAGCTCAAGTTAGATTCTAAGTTAAATGCTTTGAAATAATCTAACAAAATTACCTCTTATGCATCCTTTAAGGAGATCAAAATAATATTGTGTATATCATAGATTACATGGACATCATGTGGATAATTAATATGATTTGAAGAACAAAATTTAAAGTATCATTGATAGTGGTAATCGTATACTAGATAAATAAATCAAGCAACCCACTCACACTATGATTGAATGTACTAAGGAACAAGTGAAAAAATAACAAATGGAATAATTAATATTACAAAAGATAAAATTTGAGAAAGAAATATTACAAAAGAAAAAATTATAACAAGAAAAATTACCAAAGGTAATTTTAGAAAAATAAATGTTATAATAGGCAAAATTAGAGAAAGAAAGGATACAAAAGGTGAAACTATAGAAATAAAGGTCACAAAATGAAAATTCAAATCAAGAAAAAAAGAGGGAAATATCTCTTAAGCTAATATTCAATAAAAGACATATATAATATAATTACAATAGATGAATATGATACACACATATGGAAAAGAAAAATAGATATGAAAGTTCAATACCACAATATGGTGCAGTTGCTTTTACATATACATAAGCAAAATATTATAAGAGTGGCATATCATAATTTTAGGACTAAGAGGATGATTATGATTATGTAAAGGATTGGTATGATACTATCGATGACATAGGACATACATATTGACATCCCATATCAATTGGTTTCTTAACACAATATTAAGTTACTCACAAGGATCCCTATTATGCACATTTATTATTTCCACATGGGTGGAGTATTTCCTTTGATTATTTAACCACACATATCCTATTATACATATTATATTTATGTTTTGATTATTACTCATCCATTATACTCTTATATTTTTACATACATGTGATCATATACACTTGTATTGAATATTCTTCTATCCCTTATCTCTATTTTCACTTGGCCATTAATTTTTATTGTCATCATGATTCAAAAATTTATGACACTTTTATTTATAATTCACATATTTTATGGCATGTCACTTTTTCATTCTTTCATATTATTTATGTACACATGATTTGATCTCCATTTGAGCTTAATGATTGCATACTCTTACTTATACATACTAAATTAGTCACATCTTGATTATTACCTATTGGGTAAATAAAAACTATTATCTCCACATATGTTATTGAGATACATGGTCCCAATTAATACATACAATAGGAGACATATTAATGTGTTTTACTTCCCACGACATTGCCATGCTATCACATCTAGTGCAAACTATGCCTTAGCACATGTGGATTGTTTGAATCCTTCCAATTATACTATTTTCTAACGCTTGATACTTGTCCTTTAATATATATCATAAAATACCAAAAAAATTTAATAAAATACAAAAAAAAATAATATATTTTAAAAATTAAAAAGATTGAAAATATTCTCAAATTTAGAAATCAAGACCTAAAGCATGACATGATTTTCTACTCTAATTATATACACATTTTATTTATCACATATTTTTGTAGATAGTATATATATTTTCATACACACACGTACTTCATGAGTTTGATGAGTCTGATGTAAGACATACATATTGGACATGGAATCCTAGATGTTGAAATCCCTTCTACCCATTGGCCATGCATATGCTATGGGAATATTATTATATAATTTACATTATCATAGGTTATATCTATGTAATACGTATCTACCATGTTGAATTACATATCTTAAATGTGCTTTTATAGGTTAGTCACATCTTACATTGTGCTACATGGATATGTTACTTTGCTATGATGTGACATATGCTCCTTCAATGTTGTCACTTTATTACATGAAAAGGATAGACATTTATTTTGTATTATGTGTGGCCACTTATCCTTGTGTGTGTAAAATATTTATGTTCCTTTTTTGCAACATTGTTAATGTCCTTTATGTGTGGCCTTTGGCCATGTTATTTTTGGCATGTTCATGTCCTTTATATACAACCCTTGGTAGTATGTGTGAAATTACATGAAATTGTATGTTGTGCTTATTTGTGATTGATTAGTGGTGCCATGATTCACTTTTACTACATAGTCTTATTTAAATATGGTTACTTTACTACATGCCTCATATCATTCAATATGTTATATACATGTTTAATGTTGACAAGATTATATATTTACCACATGATAAAAATAACTCTTATTTTTAGGTGAGTGATTTGAAATATATATACATGATCTCAAAGAAGGGGAAATTATAATATATTTTTCTTAAATTACATTTTTAAAATATTAATATTAAGATATTGGCACATTAACGTAGATTAAAATGTAATAATACATGCATATGCACTCACCTTACATATACTTGAGTAAAAAATCATACATACTTAGATGCATATGTATGGCCATATGAAAAATAGTTACAAGAACAAAAATTATTATTTTTCACATACAACTATAGTTGAGAATATAAATGAATGACATTATATATCACTTATCACATATTTACGGGGAGTAATATTGGTTCATGAACTCATATGTAATACTCAAAGTCAAAATATATGACACTGGTTCATGTGCATATACTCTAAAAAATCAAAGGAAAAAGGGTTTTTATTTCACCTAAAATATATCGACACTATGATAATGATGGGGGCACAAATATTATTCATTATTTTTTAGTCATATAATTAAATTATAGATTTTTATGCAAGAGTGTGATTTTTTCTATTATGGGTAATGTATAATTGAGCCTAGTGACACTCAATGGCTTTGACATTACTTCTAGCAAACCCATTGTGTGGTTCCACCTTTTTGGTTAAAATGATGTAAGTTCAAGTCTAGTGTCACTCAATGGCATTAACATCACTTATATAGAACCCATTGTGGTTTAACCTTCTTTTGGATTAGTACATTGAGTAATTTTAATCATTGATGAGAGTTCGAGAATGCATCTTTCCAACTCAATGGATTGATTAGTTATACAAAATTTGGACATTATCACTCTTAATTAACCAATGGTTGAACATGACAAACCATCTCTACAAATTATTTTAATAGGGGTTAATGCTTATCCAATTATTTAATAGAGAAGCATCATATTATACAAGTTATAGCGAAACATTGCTTCATCTCCCTACAAGTTTTCTCCTTCCTTGCTCTCCTTTCAATTTTCAAATTTCAAAGTTTCATATTTTACAATTTCCAAATATGAACAATTACTACTTCATGTGTTTTTCTAGGGTTTATTAGAATGAGTGCCCTACACAATTGGAGTTTCCTATCAAAATACAAAGTGTGTTATACAAAATCAAGTATATATTTCTTCTTTACTCTAGGAATTTCATTACGAGAATGGAGGGAGGGATATAGATACCTATATCTAGCCATAATTACTTGGAAATATTAATTATTGACATATCTTAAATCATTTGACTTATGCCCAAATACATGAGTCTTATTTTCAATTCCTTTAGAATTTATCTACAATTAGGATTAACCCCTCTATTAATCATCACTACTACACATGAGTTTACAAGTCAATGTTCAAACCTACCTATATCGATCTCAGACTAATTAAAACTTTAGGATAATTATACCTAATTTTGTGCAACAAATTTTCACTAATAATATAGGTATATTTTTGTGGACCTATCAACCTAACGTGAACTTATCCCCACACCATTTAATGGCTAGTTTTAAAATTTTAAAAAATATGATTGGCTCATTTTACACATTATTTTAAGTTAGCTAAGCATAACAATTAAAAATGTTAACTATAAATACAAATCAAATTTCATTCATTAAGGGACTTGATATATATCTATAATATATCTTTTATATTACTATACATTGAGAAAATATGAACTATTCTTCCCAAATTCAAGATCAACCGCTATGATCAGTCTCAAATCAAGTTTGAAGCATTCTAAATCAAGTCAAGGGTAAACATTATCAAGTATCAAATATAAATTTATAGTTGCATACATATAGTTAAGGAGCACAATTACACAATCACACTATGTAGGAGAACTAAATGTGGTTGGATTCCCTCCTTGGAGTATCTAGATATGTAATAAGTGTTAAATCATAAATAAGGGTGATTTGGGTTAGTCTCATATCATTATATTTCCCCTCTCTTTTTTTAGGTTTTTATATCTCATAATTACCCCTAGAGTTTCCAAGGGAAAGAGAAATGAAATAGAGATTTATACATGGCATCTAAAGAATCAAAATATCTCAGTCCTATTACTATACACATGTATCGGTGGTATAAAAATAATAGTTTTTTCATATTAAAATCAAAAAAATATTGAGTCAACATAAAAACTTTCACTACATTATTGTATAAGGAGCATAGACTTATCTAGACATAGCTAGAGACTCTTCTTACAAATATGACCTATCACATTTTTTTTATTATTATTATTTACTCTAATACACATAATAAAATAAAACTAATATTATAAAACACTAATTATAACACTCTTGGTTTTTACTTACTATTTTTATCATATGCCACTTTTCAATCAATCTCAATTTTAGTCATTTCTTCTTTACATTTAGATTTATGCTTAAATTTTAGATATTTAAATCTAGATAATATTTTAAAAATGTTTTATATATTAAACACTATCAAATCAAAAATAAGGTAAAACTAATATTCATTTAACACCATAATGTGTTGAGTTCCTTATTTTTGGTTTGCAACTACATACATACAGTTGTGGATATGAAACTTTAGAAATGGATATTCTTGAAGGGATAAATATGTAGTGCCCCTCCTTGCCTAACCATTATTTATGCCATTAATTATGGTGTTTATTAGGTTTTTTACTTATAATAATCTTTTATTAAATGGTTGGACTCGATTCTTTATTAATGCACATGTTGACTCTTTAGTATTAATGGAATATTCAGTGATGAAAATATTGAAATGGTATTTAATTGATATATGGACATTTTAATAATATGGATTTACATAGAAGACTACCATTTATATATTTTACTAGTACTTGATTTAATTGATTATCTTACTGTGTTAATATGATTTATATATACTAACTATCTTTCATCAATATATTTGTAGATACTCAAATTTGGTCATGAATACTTGATAATGCCAGTTTTGGCCCACATTTATCGTACTTGACTTGAGCCTTTAAATTTATCCCATTTTGCTCCTAACTTTATCCTAAGTAATTATATTGACCCATCCATTATAAATTATTATTTTAATATTAAAAAGGTATTTTTAATTTATAAAAGCCCCTCTAATAATATATATAAGGACACTTCAAAATCTTAAGATCAAATGTCACCCACTTTAGGTTAGAATTGACTTGCATGGGTTGGATATAGTAGTTGATCCTAACCTTTAAAAGTTGATTTTTCCATTTACTAATTAAATAAATATTTTTCAAATTTAAATTATCCATTATAAGTTTGTTTATGTTATTAGGATAGATAATGGGGGGTTTCACCCATTTAGGATTCTTATAAATGCACATCTAGGCCACTTATTCTACTACTTAGCAACTTGACAATTTCACTATTATGGCACACTTATACTATTTTAATCTTATAAAATATTTATTATAATTTCCAAATTAAAATATATTCATTTAATTCATCCCTTATATAAGTCATGAGCCTATTTTATATGAGTCAATTCAAACATTATCAAGTATTCAACCCATCTCTAGATGCATACATGTAGCAAAAGAAAACTATTGAATTAAGCATTATAGGTGGGATAAATACATGGGTCTTAATTACCTCTTCATATTATTCTATATACATAATAAAAATTCAATCATTATGGGGTTGATTGGGTTCAACTTATCCAATTATAATCTCCCTTTTCTTTTTATAGGTTTTTAGCTATCACAAGCCTTGATAGGTTTCAACCTTGAAGAAGTCATTTTAAGGTAACCTCACACAACCAAAGGTATAATTTACACACATAATAATATTTAAAAAAAATTAAGATGATTATACCTACAATTTTTTAATTTCTCATATAAGGCAAGATCGACCCATACGGGTCAATAGTGATAGTCGATCTTGACTATTTCTAGTCAATTCTGACTTTGAATAGTGACAATTATTGTTTCAATTTCACACACGTAATAAGGATTTATTTTATTATTTAAAACCATTTTTTATTTGAACACAATCAACCTAATAAACATTAACTAGTTAAGTCTTAGTTTCCTCTTTGTTATTTCCATAGTTAGCTTTTTTTAGTCATTTACGCTTTGTCAATTTTAGTATTTTACTTTCATTATACTAGTTATAAGTCATTTACAACATTTCTCTACCCTTAAATTTATTTAATATTAATTTTATTTAATATAACAATTAATTAAAAAAATTTATAAAACATATTGGTGAAACCAAACATTTTATTCAAACATTGCTTAATATTTTTGTCTTGGGGTTTAGATAAATTCCTAATTATCTGACATAAATAAATTTATTTTTACCTTAGATTTAATATCTTACACTAAAATAACTATATTTATACCTTGAATCTAATATATTACACTAAATTAAATTTATTTCAACCTTTGATTCAATATCTCACACTGAAAATCTATATTTTAACCTTGGATTTTATGCGAATTAACTAATCTCCACACACAAAAAAATCATCCTTTTTATAGAATTCCATTTTTCATTTATTTTTTACATTTTATTCTTATATACCATATAAAAAACCTACCTCCTTTATTCCTTTAAGGAATATTTCTAGGTTAAGTGGGACCCATATAAAACATAGTCAAACTCCTTTGACTATGTTTAAAATGGACTACCATAATGCAAACAATGGTTCCTCTTCCATTGATGAAAACATTTCTCATGAATACATTAAATAATATAATCATAATAAATGGGATAACCATGATGATAATAATGAACAAGAAAATTAGGAAGGCTTAGATAGAATCCATCCTATTGAATGCAATGGGGTAGATTATAAACAAGTCCACAATTTATCTAAATTCTAAGTAGTAATTTTTCAAATTCCATGAGATATAAATAAATTAATCAATGTAATATTAGCTTATAAAAGTGTACAAGAAAAAAATTATAGTTTAAATTCATAAAAATAACCACTCTTTTGTATTTTAAACCTTACCATAGGTATTTTTACTTCTAATGTTGAAATTATTATTAAATCTATACCTTTGGGTTTGGGGGAATGGAAAGTATTAAAACACACACACACACACACACACACACACACACACACACACACACACACACACACACACACACACACACACACACACACACACACACACACACATTCCTAAATAAATGACTCATACATAATCCTTTATATCTATGCATAATACATCACCTCTTTTTCCTACTACACAATCCCTAGTGTAAACTATATCATATTTGCATACTAATGTTTTTTTAATCTAGATCAAGGTGTAGAAAAAGTTATCCAATCATTGGATTCATAATCCTCACTTAAAAATACATTAGCACCTTATATTGAAACATATCCTTTACCTAAAATATTTTTATCTTCTAAATTTTCACTATATGAAGGTAAATGAGATCCATTACACCACCTTTTATATTTTCATGTGCCATCCCTAGACTATGCTTTCAATGACAACTTGCTAACTATGTTGTTTCATGGAATAATAAAATATTATTCCTTGCATTGGTTTTATGATTTAATTATCAAATCAATCAAAGCATTCAACCCATTAACAAATCAATTTATTAATCATTTTTCTATAAATGTTGACCAAAAACTCTTGTATGCATATATTGTTAAACTTATTCAAGGAGATAATGAAACTATTAGTGACTATGCACTTCACTACAAGACAATGCTCAAAAAAATGAATAACACCTCAATAGATAATGAATTAAAAGGTATATTTTCACAAAGTTTACTATCACCTTTGCATACGTCAATCATTTTTTTTGGAATCAAATAATTTAATGAACTTTATCATACAATAAGAGAAAGATAAGTCAAAATTATCACTTTGAACAAGCTCAAATATGCACTTTCATATACCTCAATATCCATAATGAAGTTTCAATTTAAACCATATTACAAAGTTAAGCCAACATATACTAAAACTAATGAAAATATCATAGTCAATGTTATATCTCAACCTTCAAACAAGCTTGATTTATTAAATCAACCAAGAATGTAATTCTATAATGTAGTCATATAAAATGTAAAAATTGGTAACTTGAGCATGTATAGTGACACTGAACCCATAGGTCCCTATTACGTACTCTCATGACCCTCATAGCCTTGTTATCAATGATTTATAATCATTTGTAGCATTACAGACCTGATCTTAGTTGAGTCAAGACCCTCTTTTCATGGCCAATCCATCTCCCTAGGTCTCATCTACCCAAGACAATAGTGCCCAACTAGGATAGGAGCACCAGCGCCACTATTGTCCACTTTTGGTGTTGTTGTCCAAGCTCATTTCTAGCCCTAATGATCAATTTCTTCTAGTTCCCCATCCTTCTCCTTATCGGCCTAATGTGATAAAATTCAATCCATGACCAATAGATCTCCATAAAATCCCATTCAAATATCATTCAAAAAGTGGTTGGAAAATATTATCAAGCAAGAAATAATACAAGTGAAACCACTCACACAATCTTCCTTATTCTCTACATATAACCATCCAATATAGTCCTAAGCACTCTAAATATTTGCATCAATCCTTAGTCATATCAAGAACACCCAGTTTAGCATTTCCTTAAAGTTTCATATCACAATTGTTACAATCACTTTCAAAGGTAGAACTACATATGGCTTAATCCCTCTTCAGACTATTGGTATGTAGGTAGCATGCCCACACACATGGTGTGAAGCACGTCCAGTGCATTTTACACACACTAACCCATCCTCTTGCTCAAAATTGTTCAAATAATAATGAAAGATAGGGTTTTAAGAAAGAATCTAATCTAAAATGAACTATATTAACTTTCAAACTTCAAAATTTGATACACAGGCTCACACAGACCTACTAAATAAAACCTATAAATCTTAGGCTCTTAGGATAATAGTGTTGAATAAGGACTATAGTAATGATGCCATTCATATCCACTTTTTATTCTCTTATCCAATTAGAAAATTAAATCCAAAATCCTATTTTAGATAGTGAATATCAAACCCTGTCTTAGTCAGATCAACACAATTTAAGTTAAGTCTTATTTTCTCCCTTTTATTACTATTTTTAGAAAATATCTAATTATAAATAAATTTCACAAATTAGTATCTTATTTATTACATATTATTTATTGATTCATAAATATAGACCCTTTAACTAAATTAGGAATAATACACCAATATTCCCAAAATTGTTAAATCATTTGGTGAACCTAACTTACTTCGAATTGTGGATAAAAATCCTAGAAACCCTAGGGTATTTCCCATAAATTTATGATATTTTAAAAAATATTTTAAGAAAAAAATCATTCCAAATTTTAAATTTTAGTAGTAAATTTTAAAATAATTTTATTTCAATCCCTAGTGCATACACTAGGTCCCAAAAATTTTCCAATATTAATCCAATAATTTCTTGATTTTTTGGTTGCATATATAAATAAAAACTTTGATTAAAATTATTAAATTCAATAGAAACTTCAAAACTAATTTTATTTCAAACCCTAGTTACATCAACTAGCTCTCAATAATTTTTTAGTAATTTTCTAATCTTTTTCTAAATTTTTAGTTGCATATTAAAATCAAAAAATCACTTCAAATTTTAAAAATTAGTAATAATTTCAAAAAAAATAATTTTCCTCAAAACCGTAGTTGAATCTACTAGGTCCCATTAAATCAAAAACTTTCCCATAAATTTCTATGTTTTTACTTGCATACTTATCTCATAAATTCAATTTCAATTTTAAAAGTTTATAGTATTTTACAAAAATATTATTGTCAAATCCCTTGTTGCATATACTATCACCTATTTTCTTCTTGACGTATCACCTTACATACATAATAAAATTGTGAAAATGATTCTCACTTATGTACAAACTTTTATTACATTTCTTGTAAATAATAAGGAAACCATAATGGGCCCTATCATGTACATGAATGATGAAGTCTATCATATGTTAGTACAAAGCTTCATTCTTTGCATTTAATTCTTATTTTTTATAATAATGGATGATATTACAACATTTATTTCTAAAAATTCACAATATTTCAATATTCCTTTTGCATACTCTCTCTCTCTCTCTCAAGTGGAATAATGTCCAACTCTATTTTTATAAATATATTAGAAATATTATGTCACAAGTCAAAGCTCTTTATGCATTCATGCACAATTTCATGCTCTATGCCCTTTGATCTTTTTCTCTCATATGGAAATTTTTTCAAGTTTATCTTACTACACATATTAGACATATCATAACACATGTCAAATTTCTTTATGCATCAATGCACAGTTCTATACTCTCTATCCCTTGTTTTCTATATTTCATGTAGAATGTTCTCTATAATCGTATTAATATATAACATATAATGTCACTTACATGAATTTTATCCTATATACATGGTTTCTACCTAGATTTATATGCCTCTTTGTCTACTCTTATTTCAATGTCATATTTCATGCAGAGAAAAGAAATCCATTTTCCTCCTCTCCCTCAAGAGGGTGATAGCTACTTTCCCTCTAACCAGGTCCATGCTATCACCCCTCTAAAAATTGAGGTAGAATATACTATTTTTCCTAATGTGTACATTCATCCTATAGATTCTTCAGACCATATTCGACATATGTGCGTACATGTTCAATCAAAAGTAACTAGGGTTTGCACTTATAAGACTCTAAGGGATCAAATCACCAGTATGAGAAAGTTAATTTCAAATTTACAAATGTAGAATCAGATATTTCATGACAAGATCACAACATTGGAAAATTAAATTTTAATGCAAATGCCTCAAAAGCATCATAGTGTCAATCATGTATATTCACCTTGACCTAGTCAATTGGTTACAAATAATGTTTCATATCAAAACATGAAATCACAACAATGTAACTCTAAAACCAATGATTTAGAAAGTATTAAAAGATAAAATAAGAGTTCAAGTAAGGTACTAATGGAAATGATTAAATCTAAGTTGATCAAACTACTTGCTCTACATCCAATGAGAAGATCTAGATATTATTGTGTATATCATATAATGCATGGGCATCACATAGATTCATATTCGGCATTGAAAAGACATATAAAATAGATAATTGTTAATGAGGATCCTATACAAGGTAAAAAAGTCAAGAATTCCACATTGACATAAGAATAAATTAACAAAGGGTCAAATTCAAAAATAGTATAGAAGTGGTTACCAAAGCATAACTCAGAATAACAAAAGGATCAAAAAGCAAAATCAAAGAAAGGAACAATGCAATAGGGATAGGTAAAGCATGAAAAAGATGCAAATATACCTCTCTAAAATTAATCTCAACTTTTAAAGAAGTATGGGTTTTATCAAAAATATCTATAATAGTTTTATTATCAGGGTCAAGGGTTGGGCAAGCAAGTTCATGGCATCCCTACTCCTATTCTAGAAGTTGATAATATGTATCATCAAGGTTTGGGATTTATTTAAAATACTAAGTCAAATAATTCATAGACACAATTTATCAAAGGAAATGATCTAGATACAACAAAAGTCAACACTAACATTCCATTGGTTCAACATCAAGAAGATAGTGATGAGTGAAACAATAAAGGTTATTATGATTTTCAAGATAGCAATAATGAATCCAAATGTTTAGAATAATATTTATAGCCATTACCCCATGCTTCAAAATCATGCATGATTCCTTTATTTAATAAAGTACACCATGATAGGGAGTCTCCCATGAGACTCATCAGATAGTATCATCTCTTCTCAACCTTACTTATATATTATTTTTCAAAATTACTTGTATATAGTTTTTTCTCAGTATTACCTATACATAGTTTATATTGCTTGATTATACATAGCTAAAAAAAATTAAAAAATAAAAAACATTCAAATATTTCACAATAAAAAACATAAAAATAACATTTAAAAACACCAAAAATATTTTGATTGTATGCATTATCCATGATTTACATTGCTACTACTATGTTATACTTACATCTACTATTCTATGCTATTTTTTTGTAAACTTATCTACATTACCATGCTTCATTTGATCTTATTTGAGTGTGTGCAGTGACTTACAAGTTCTTGATTACTTTACTCTACCTGTTGAAGGGGCATCCTACTTTTACATTGAGACACACATTGATATACATATCCACTGGGGGTATATTCTACATGACTACACCATCCAGGTTATGTCATTCCTACACCAAACCCTATAGTTATCATATTGATGTACATTATTTAATAGCTTACACAAATTAATCTATCAACACTCACTAGTATTTAACACTTGTGTATTTCCTTACATATACATAGTCTTGTACTAATATGTCTTGTATACTTTATCTCTTTCTTTGATTAGTTATATGTGATTGTATCTTTCTATTCATTAAATGCTTTATATTCTTGCTTAGCATAGCTTGATGCGATTGCATTTCCACTTCCTACTTGTCTCCTATATGTGCCTTAGGGAAATTGCTAATGTCCTTTGATTTTATTCATGTGTGTGCCTTAGGAAATTTACCAATGTCCTTTTCTTTTACTCTTCTATATGTCTGTGGCCCTTGTGCCAACTTTACTTGCTCCACTTATATGTGTATGTGGCATTTGAACATGCCTTATATGCTTGATTTTTAGTTTGAGTGAGATGTTCCCATGTCCCTTCTTTACTTATCCCCTTGCCCACTTTTGTATGCTTCTTGCTTATTTCCTTATGTTCTTTTTGCTTGATTTCTTTTGATTGTATACAATACCATGATCCATATCATGCATTATTTGTGTTTCTTGGATGCCATGATGGACATCATGCTCCATCCTTCTAACTAATAACTAAAAACTAACAATGAATAACTAACCAAAATTTAAATTATAGTTTAGTATATTGAACATGTTATTACATTATTATATCTATCTAGGCATACCCTTGTTTATCTAACAATATCTCAATTCAAACCATGTTATATCTTGAGATATCTTTTTTATTGTCATTGCTATATCATGTATATTTTCCATCTTAACACACTTATAGGGCTTCTTTTAAGGATAGTCCTTGAAAGGTACCCATTCCTACCCTCAAAATAGGGGGTAATAAATAGGTATTTTATTATAGATATAAAATCTCTTATTGGTCAAAAAAATTATTTTTAGAACAACCAGAACAATAACCATACATCAAACTAGTCAGAATAGACTAGGTAGATAGTTAAAAATCTAGAACAGTCATCAGATTTGGCTTAGGACAATAACACCAAGACTAGAATATAATGTTAGTGGCGCTACTACCTATTTAAAATTATCTTATCCAAAAAACAACAAAACTATAATTTCTAAAATTAGATAGAAAGGTAAGTTCAGTTACAATTTTATCAGCTATAGTTTAGACTAGAATCAATAGTTTTACTATAGTTTTCTCAAAAAATCCAAATATAGGGGGCATCATGTTTGGAATGATGGATCTTTTTTCTAGTTTTAGATAGGGCAATTGTTACAACTTATAGATTAGAATCTATGTTTTAAATACCAGTGATTAGGGGCAATGTGCATGACACATTTATTTTCTTTCTTTCCTAGTTCAACATTGTCCATACATTCTCAACAACTACGTACATAATCCATCTATAGGTGGTTGGCATCATATTTTGGTTTGGATTTAATAAAATCCTAACCTTTGATTTACTAAGTTCCTAAGTGGATTTCACATAAGCTAGGTTCTCAATTTTGGAGTGGCTTTCATATAAGTCTAATCTTCATCTTTTAGAATGGCCAAGAGTGGCCTAGTTTCTAGCATACAATTGGCTATCCATACCAATATTGTTATATCATAGTAAATTCATGTGATTTAGAATCCATATTATATGACACACATTCCATATTGTTATCAATTTACAACTTCACTTCATGGGGCAATAATGGATCCAAAGGAATAGCTAGCCTTTATATTATTGAGCCACCTATTCAGAGGGATTAGATAGACAGTTCAAAAATTGATCAACACAAGCATGAACACCTAGCTTCACTTAGTAGGTGATGATGGAGACAAAGGGATATCCTTTTGAATTCTTGAGCCTTTTTCTAGGTAATTGAGATCTTTGCTCTATTCATGATATTATTTTTGGTACAACATCATCCAACACATTTAGCATTACTTAACATCACTCAACATCACAATAGCTTTTTTATTGGTTTTCATACCTGATGATGTATATTTTTTCATTTATCTTCCTTTTTTTTACCTAGTTTTGTATGTTCTTATTTTAGATATAATGTATCTAGTAAGAACTAATCTAATTTTTATTTTCTCTTACAGACTCACACTCTATAGTGCCCTATCTCTATGCACACCCAACATCACACAAGCTTCATGAGCTTCACCCTTATAAGTAAGTTCATATACACTTTATTTTTTTCCTTTATCCTAATATTTTGATTTTTTACATTTATAGAGTAAATTTGGGGTAGATGTAGTCATATAAAATAAAAAATTTGGTAACTTGAGCATGGCTAGTGACACCCAACCCATAGGTCCCTCTTGCTTTCTCTCATGACCCTCATAGGCTTGTTTTCACTAATTCTCAGCCATAATTAGCCTTTTTGAATTGATCTTAGCTAATACAATACCACATTTTCATTATCATTCCATCCCTCAAGTCCCATCTACCTAGGATAATAGTGCCCAATTAAGATAGGAATGCTAGCCCCACTATTTTCTACTTTTGGTGTTACTATCCAAGCTCATTTTTGTCCCTAATGGTCAATTTATTTTGGTTCCCCATCCTTTTCTTTGTTGTCCAAATGTGAGAAAATTCAATCCATGACTAATAGATCTCTATAAAATCCTATTAAAATATCATTTTGAAAGTGGTTGGCAAAAATTATCAAGCAAGCAAGAATACAAGTGAAACCACTCAAGCAATCTTCCCTATTCTCTTCATACAACCATCTAGTATAGTCCTAAGCACTTCTAAATCTCTACACCAGTCATTATTAATCTCAATCACACATATTTTAGCATTTCATTACATTCTCATATCATAATTTCACCAAGCACTTTCAAATGGAGAACTACATATGGCTTGATCCCTCTTCAAAGTATTGGTATGTAGGTAGAGTGGCCACACATGGGATGTGAAGCACGTCCAGTGCATCTTAAACACACTAACCCATGCCCCCCCTCCCTCTTTTTCAAAATGGGTCAAATCATAATTAAATATATGTTTTTAAGAAATAATCTACACTATAATGAGCTCTATTGACTTTTAGCCTCTAAAATTTGGTACATAGGCTCACATAGTCTTGTCGAACAAAAACTAGAAATCTCAGACTCTTAGGAAAATAATTTTAGACAAGGACTATAGTTATAATGCCAGTCATTTCCACTTTCAATGCTCTTATATAATTAGAAAATGGAATCCAAAATCATATTAATGATAGTGTCGTAGGCTTGCATAGTGAATATCAGACCATGTCTCAATTAGATCAGTATAATTTAAGATAGTCCTTATTTTCTCCCCTTTATTACTATTTTTAGAAAATATCTAATTAAAAATAAATTTCATAAATCAATAGATTATACATTGCATATTATTTACTAATTTATCAATCTAGACACTTTAACTAAATTATGAATAATACACCAATATTCCCAAAATTGTTAAATCATATAGATTACCAAAAACACCTCATAGATTACTACACAAGTTAATTGAGTGTAATATCATTACTCTACCTCCACCATTATAGGTTGACATGAGTATACCTCAAATTAAATTATTAGAAATAAACACATATTATTATTACCATATATGTAATGGACACTCTAACAATGATGTTTCAATCTCAAAAACCACATTCAATATCTTATTGATAACAATGTCATTGAGATAAGAAATTATATTAAGGAAACTAAGCCAAAAAATAATGAAAAATTTAAGTTGAAAATTTTTATAGAGACATTTTTAAAACATGATACAAACAAGGATAATTCAAAATCACACCATACCCATAAATCATAGACACCTATTAAGGCATATGATCATTCATTATATGGAAATAACAAAATAATTATTCTAACCTTGCAATCACACCCTATGATCATCTTTGATGCTAGTGAGATAGTGGATGATGATTCTAATTTTTATTCACTATGTATATGAGCATATATTGATCAACAACCCATACACAATGTATTAGCTGATAATGGATCAAATTATAATGAATGTACAATGACATTAATACATTCATTAGGCTAAACATAACATGACATAAAAAAAGCATCTAAACGTGTCAAAAAACTAAATGGTAAACAAAAAATTACTTTTGGGCACTTTATGTTACCTCTTCATGTGGCTCCTACTATATTATATAGTTATTTTATATTTACACCAAAACATGGGGCCTTTTATATGATATTAGCATGCCCTTGGTTATATAAGCTCTATTTTATACCTTCCAAGGTACATATTTGCCTAAAATACATTAAGTGAAACCAAATAGTCATAGTTTAAGGAATTAGATATGAGTGCACCCTATATAATATATGGTAACTCCACCCCTATTCACCACCATAATGAATTTATATAACCACTCAATAATAAATCACATTTACATTTTTTCACTTATGTAAAAGCTTTATATACAACCAGTTCAAAAAAAGTAAAAAATTTTCAAAACCAATCAATGCAAAAACAAGCATCATGTTGGAAAAAGGTGTTAAGTTCACAAAAAACACCATCACATGCATCATCTTATAAATTAGATATACATACAAATCAACATTTATAAAATGAATATATCATTTAGAATAAATTTATACTAATCATAATCAAATTTCAAAACATCCTATGTACTCTAGAGATACTTCCCCTACACATGATTACATGAGTAGTGATATACATATTTACACTAAAAAACCTGATGCCTTTTAGAACTATGAGTCATCCAAATTTAAAACTTTGTATTCATGAAATGTGACTCCATAATTTATTATATATCTTTGTTATGATCTCCTCTTGATGTTATCATTGGTTAGTGTAGGTTAGGGGTTTGAAGAGGAAACAAACAATGTAGATTATTCTCTTGTTAGTTAAAAGTAATAAAACATAAGAGAAACAATTCACTAAGACTAAACCCTCTTTATTAAACACTATGGGGGTGCATAAAATAATAAGTAAAAGTAAAAAAAGAGATGAAGAAAATACAAATTCTTACCACCCTTTTTACACATGGTGATTACTTGTTGGCATAATAATGTTCATGTTTGGATGATGATGATTATAGTATCTCAAGAATACTCATCCATGGAGGTAGCATCTCTCTGATGTCACTTTTGGCTTGGTGTTGAAGTTTGGAACTTTTTTGTATAATAAATTTAATCATAAAGATTTCAATAATATATTACTGTAGAATAACCTTACACACAAAAACATTTGGATCAATGATGTGGGCAC
The DNA here is from genome assembly GCA_037957365.1 of Torreya grandis. Classification (NCBI taxonomy): domain Eukaryota; kingdom Viridiplantae; phylum Streptophyta; class Pinopsida; order Cupressales; family Taxaceae; genus Torreya; species Torreya grandis. The sequence continues at coordinate 3,108,764 of JARHVA010001476.1, read as the reverse complement.
TTATATTTATAGATTAGATAACTAACTCTAACCATAGGTAGGTTAGGTTAAAATCTAACTTTGGTTGAGTCAAAATTAATCTTGGTTAGGTAAGTCTAACTATAAGAGGGTTAAAGGCACTCATGAAATCTTGAAACCTCTATTTCTAATATTTGTGAGGCATGAAGACTCAATTTAGATATTTGTGAGATGTGAGTCATATTTTTAATATTTATAAGATAAAAAATTACTTTATTATCTCATTTAAATCTTTCATTTCATTTTTTTAACAAATTCCTTTTTATTAAATGAAATTCACTAATTTAATTTGGATTTTGTGCTTATGAAAGTTAATTAGGATTTAAAATATAATTAGTCTTTCTTAATGTAATTTAGCTTTTGGAAATTTATTTGAATGCCACGAATTAATAGATTAACATGCCAATAGTTCCAAATTACTAGGTCATAATTTGACTAGGGATATAACTGAACTAGGTTAGTGATGTATATGGGGTAATACACTACTTAAGCTAGTCTCATAATTTTTTTGCGAAATTAAATCCCTTACCTAGAATAAATTGGGAAATTTAGGTGATTTCTATGCTCAAAATATGTCAATTATTAGAAATTGAACTAAATGTCAATTTAGGCATAAAGCTAGCCAAAATTAGGTGTCTATAGTTTACCCCTATTTGAGAAGGGATTACAAGACATAGGCATAATAACATATTTTCAAAGATTTAAAAAGTTGTTAATCTAAATGGTTCATGCCCAAAGAGTGATTGATAAGCCCTTTATTCCCCTTTGAGGGAGTGTGCAAAAAAAATAAAGTCACCGAACATTCCTTGAAAATGACACGATCTATATGGTAATGGGGGTTGGATTATTGAATTACCCAAAGGTCGTTATAAATAGTAATAGTGGAAAAGTCACTAATTTTCCCAAAGATAGTTATAATCAATAATTAAGGGTGTGATATTGTTTTGACCAAAGGCATTTATAATTAGTGGTATTGATAGATGCCCCAGTAGGATAGTGGGATGGATACTAATTTAGCCAAACGTGATTATAATTAGTAACTAGATAAAAACCACTAATTTTCCCAAAGCTGGTTAAATCAAGAAAGGAAAAATATGAAACATTTATTTTCCCAAAGGTGGTTATAACCAAGAATAGAAAGGAAAACACATTAATTTGCTGAATGGTTGTTATAATGAGGAACGCATGAATTGAAAAAGGATAACAATACATTTATATCATAAATGTGATTTTAAAGTTGCACATTTGAATAAACATAAGATATAGGCTGAAAAATCATGTTGTGAAACAAGTCTTAGAGGAAGGCTGAAAAATATGACATTGGCAAAGGATAAAAAACATTTCTATCCTAAATGTGGGTTCAAATATGGAAATTAAAACAAACATGGGATATAGGATAATAAATCATGTTGTGAAATGGGTCTCAGAGGGAGGCCAAAAAATAAGTTGTTGGAAAAGGATAACAACACATTTCTAGCCCAAATGTGAATTTGAATATGCATGTTCAAACAAATACATGATAAAGGCTAAGAAATTGTGTTGTGAAATGGGTCTAAGAAGGAGGCCAAAAAATAGATCTCTATATAAAGTGTTAATTAGATAAGGGAAAATTAGATCTCTATATTTTAGATAAGGGAAAATTAGATCTCTATATTTTAGGTTGTAGGTCCAATAAAGTCTATGTGGAATGAACAATGATTGGGTTTCATGATTTTAGTGTTAATTCAAATTTTAACTAACTTTTGGTTTGTTAGATTCATATTTGAATAGTTAAACACTTAATCTAAGTTTAATCCAATTACTTGAATTGAATGTAGCAAGAACTTTTTACATGGGAACATTTTGAATAATGTTATGGGATTAGTTTATTTTTATTTCCCAAGGCTTAGTCATGTTTTTCAACATGAAAAAACCTTAGTCTAAACATCCATGCTAATATATTATTATTCCTTATCCCCCCTTTCACACCTTTATATTTTTCATGTGGTCTAAGTCTAAGTGTAAAGTCCTTTTGTTATGTTTTAGACATGTCTTTTCAGGATTTTGCTTTAGAGCTTTGTCCTAAATTAATTAACCTCTAAGGTTTATATTTTAGATATTTTGTCCAAGTACTTTTAGGATTTTTTTTTAGGATTCTTTTAGGACTTATGAATTTGTTCTATTCCTTTGGACTTATCTATGTTGGGACAATTATTTTAGACATTTTTTCTAACATAAAAAGCATAAAACATATTTTCTATTGAAATTTATCTGTAACTCTTTTGAAATTAAAATTTTCCTTAATAAAAATATCCTTTAGGGTTTTTTTGAATCACACATACCCTTTAGGTAATCTGGAATGCCCTTTAGTTTATTTGAAATTATACTTTGGGCTTTTTATAAGAGGAGGTTTATCTTCTAGATATACCCTTTGGGTTTTTTTAAATGGTCCTTTGCCTTCCTCAATTATCCTTTAGAATTTTGAAAGTGCCCTTTCCCCCATGATAAGTGTTGTTTAGGAATTTTATCTAGAGAAATGACCCTATAAAATGACTCTTCGAGAGGATTGTTTAAGACATTTTGTCTAAAACATTTCCCCCAACACCAAATTCATGAAACAAATTGCCTAAATCAATTTAAATGCTATGGACTTAGTTTAATTCTTACCCTAAGGCTTGTTCATGTTTTGAAACATAACCAAACCTTAGGGTAAAATTTCATGCTTGGTCTCTTTTCATATCTTGTAATATATGATCCCTTTTACCTTAGCATGGTCCAAATAAAAATGTAGGGTCACTTTTATTACTTAGCTTAAGGCCTTATCCCAAATTATATCATATTTATTTATACAATGAAACCTTAGGTCAAGAACTTATGCTAAGTCATATTTCATAGGGTCCCTATTTTTTTGTTTATCTTAGCTTAAAAATCTTAGGTTAAAATTCTTACACTTAGTCCATTTAATTATACATGGGTCCCTTTTATTCTATGTTTACAAACCATGGTCCAAAGTCTTTATGGTGTGTTCAATAGGTAATTTTCCCACTTTTTTTTCTTATATTAACGTTTTATATCATGTTATTGATTTTATAAGAAATGTTTTTGATTAATAACTTATATTTTAATAATCCTCATCATGGATGGTGAATAGTGTTATGGGGAAGGATGTTACATCCTGATTCCTTGCCAAACAAACTTACTAGGTTATTCAAGGATATTTACAATTAAAAAATTTAGATTTGGTTATATTTATGACTAAGCTTGATATTTATGCTATTTTAGAATAATATAATTTTTCTTAGTTAGATGATAATATGTGATTTATTATTATGAAATAGTTTATGTATGCACTTACATTTTTAACCATATGAATGTATTAAATCAGTTATATATTATCACATATGATTATCATGTGAAAATATCTAATTACCTATGTGTTATAAGGTGGACATAGGGGAATTATTCCCTCAAGTAGACTAGATGGATAGCATCATCAAAGATGATGGTGTAGATATAGACATCACCAGTCGATAGATAACTAGCAAAACCCTACACATACCATGATATTAGTCATTATAGATATTGCATATAAAAATGATTGCTTTGGTGTTTTTTTTAAATTTTTATTTTAAATTTTTTTTTAGTAGATAAACTATAGGAATAAATTCCCTTGTGTGCTTAGTCTAATATGTCATTAGTACATGTAGAGGTAACTTTAATAAAGGTAAAATTAATACAAATTATTATTTTATCATTAAATCACTAAA